>OZ014530.1:145552755-145775255 GCA_963966105.1 Volucella zonaria | reverse complement strand
CGCGAGCGTTAGTGATAGAAGTGAGCGAAAATTGCAATCGAGCACCACAGAACCGACACCAGCTCGTCTCTCCTCAGCAGCAAACAAAAACCCGCGAGAAAAAGACCAGGAAACTACACCGGTGCTGACAGACTCCGTGATAGCCTACACCTCACCACGGCAAGAGTATATTGAGAAGATGAGGACCGCGGAGCAAGAGTCCTTAACCAAGTGTAAAGACGTGCTTCGAAAAATGAAACTGGCTATGACAAGGCAAAGGAATGTCAGCATGGACGTAAAATCGGGTGTCTCGGAACTAGAGGAACTGCTGGAGGTAATGGAAAGCTACAGGCGAAATTGGCTGAACACGGAGAAACAAACAACATGACCAAATACAACCTCTTGGAGCAAGAAGTGTCAGCCGGTTGTGGTAATAGAAGACACTCCAAGAACCGCAAAGAAGAAAAGAGTAGCAGCGAGCCCAGCAGAAACTGAATCGCTTAGACAATCCAACGAGAACGGAAGAGAAAAGTGGCATATAGTTACAAGGAAAAAAGCTCGAACACACGAAGAACAGAGGGACTCGAAAGAGGAGAAAACTCCCCAAAAACAAAAAACAGACGAGCAAAAAGGAAAGGAAACTACACCAAGGAATAGACAGAAAAAGAAAAAACAAGCCAAGCTCCGACCCGAAGCAATTCTTATTAAGCCGAGAGGCGAAGAAACATATGCAGGGATCCTAAAGGAAATACGCACCAGCGCAAACCCAGATGACTCTGGAACTGTCATAAGAGCAGTGCGTAAAACGAAAGGAGGAGACGTCCTCGTTGAGCTCGACGCCAAGACAAAGGACAAGGTAGCCTTTGGAAGGTCGCTGGAAAATATCTTAGGCGAAAAGGCGGTTGTTCGTAATCTGGAACCAAAAATAACACTCGAAATAAGGGATATGGACGAACTTACCACTGTAGAAGAGGTCCACCAAGCCATAAAGAACAGAGTTAGTGACCCCACATTAGACATCCGAGCTTTTGTCACTAAACAGAGTCGAAGTGGCCAACAAATTGCCATAGTAGAAGTAAACACTCGAATAGCCGAAGAACTAATGAAATCCCCCAGGATTAAAATAGGATGGATTCACTGCAGAATCCGCAGAAGGGTTGTAGTCCCATGCTGCTACAGATGCTTCGGGTATGGACACCTGCAAACTTCCTGCGCAGAAGTGGATCGAAAGAGCCTGGGACTCTGTATTAAATGCGGAGAACAGGGACACAAAAAACAAGACTGCACGAAAAGCGCAAAGTGCTGCTTATGCACTGCGCTTAAGAATCCATCACTAGGACTGGATCACGTGCCAGGGTCAGGCAAATGTCAGGTGTTTAGAGAGGCACTTGAAAGAGCAAAGAAGAGAAACGCCAAATGAGCAGAATACTCCAAGGAAATCTCCACAGAAGTCGAATGGCGGATGAGCTCCTAATCAAACTCATAACTGAGCTGAAAGCAGACATAGTTATCATCAGCGAACAGTATAAGAATAAAAAATGCCCAAACTGGATCACAGACACACTGGGAACCGCCGCTGTCTGGATCCCGAACGCGACAAAAATTAATGTTAAAGACCAAGGCAGTGAAAGAGGCTTCGCCTGGATGAAATGCGCGGAACTCACACTAATAAGCTGCTATTTCACCCCAAACGAAGGCATAAGCGAGTTCCGAGAAAAACTGGATAGATTAGAAGACTTTATACAAGAGACAGAGGGGGAAGTGCTGGTCGCCGGTGACTTCAATGCTAGAGCACAGGAATGGGGTATGCCAAATACAAACTCACGCGGAAGGTACATACTCGAAATGGCCGCAAGAAGAAGTATTAATGTAGTCAATATAGGCAACACGTCTACATTTAGGAGACCTGGATACGAAGAGACAATCCCTGACATACCCTTTGCCTCAGAACAAACTTCAGCCAAGATAAAAAATTGGAGAGTTATAGAAGACTTCACAGGCAGCAATCATCAATACATCGCTTACGAAATATGCAGCCAAGAACGCGCCATCAACCCGAACCGAAGCCGAAAAACACGATGGAATGCCAATAGACTCAATGAAGAGCTACTCAGATCTGCACTCGAGGGGACCGTAAATACGACCGCAGAAATGGCGGGGAATGCAGAAACAAACACAGAAGCTACGATGCAGCTTATACGCCAAGCATGCAACGCATCGATGCCACGCGTCCATCTCGGGTACCAAAACAGAAAACCGGTGTACTGGTGGACCGACGAGATCGCGGCTCTCCGAAGAAAATGCCTACACCTGAGGCGCAGAGTCACCAGGGGGAGAAGAAGAAATGCGGAACTCAATGCAAACACTGTAACAGAGTTCAGTAATGCAAGGACCGAGCTCAAGAGAGCAATAAAACAGAGTAAAAAGCACAAGTGGGAAGCCCTTCGCCGAGATGTGAACAACGATCCCTGGGGACTAGGCTATAAGATCGTAATGCGAAAGCTGGGAAGACGGATGACAAGCCCGGACCTCAGCGAAGAAAAATTGAGGAACATAGTGGAAACTTTATTCCCAACTCACCCCACCAGACCCCCTGACATCCCCATAACTCCACTAGAAGAAGTCCCACTATTCACTGAAGAAGAGCTGACTCTGGCGGCGAAAACCCTGCAGATCCGAAAAGCCCCCGGCCCTGACGGAATACCAGCAGAGATTCTTAAAAAGATAGCACAAATACCCCCACAACTGCTATTGAATATGTACAACAAATGCCTGCAAGAAGCGGTTTTCCCCAGAAGATGGAAAATGCAACGACTGGTACTAATCAGCAAGGGGAAAGGCAACCTAGACACCCCATCAGGCTACAGGCCCCTATGCATGCTGGATATCGCAGGGAAACTTCTGGAAAAACTGCTGAAGACGCGGATAACAGCAGCCATACAAACAGCAGGAGGTTTAGCCGAAAGACAGCACGGCTTTCGAAAGGGCCACTCTACTATCGGAGCAGTTAGAGAAGTGATAAAGTCCACCCAAATGGCCCAACAAGGAAATCACCACTCAGGAAAGATTGTGCTACTAGCAACTCTGGATGTCCGAAATGCTTTTAACTCAACCAGATGGACGGACATAATATACGCGCTCGAACACGACTTTAGCATACCCGAGTACCTCTTGAGGATGGTGAAAGACTACCTAAAAGACAGAGAGCTAATCTACGACACCAAAGAAGGCGCGCGGAGAAAGCAAATCACCGCTGGAGCAGCGCAGGGTTCAATTCTGGGACCCGACCTCTGGAACATCGCTTATGATAACATCCTTCGCATGGAGATGCCAGAAGACACGTTTCTAGTAGGCTACGCGGACGACATTGCCGCAGTGATAACAGCAAGGGATATTCATAATGCACAAATGAAATGAAACCAGGTGATGAGAAGAGTCCTACCCTGGATGCAAGAACATGGCCTAAGGCTAGCTGCAGAAAAGACGGAGATAGTCCTGCTAACCAAAAAGAGAATCCCGACCAGAATTGATTTTCAGGTAGGGCAAGAGACGATCACCAGCAAGGAAGCGGTGAAGTACCTGGGGGTAGTCCTTAATACGAAACTCACCTTCTGGCAACAAATAAAGGGCGCATCAGAACGGGCTGCAAAAGTAACGACAGCACTAAGCCGACTAATGGCTAACATAGGAGGCCCGACGGCTAGCAAAAGAAAACTTCTGATGACGGTAACAAACTCTATTCTCCTGTATGGGTGCGAAATATGGGCTGAAGCCCTTCGCCAGGAGAAATACAGAAAACAGATGGCAGCAGTCCAAAGACGCGGTGTCTTACGCATCGCGAACTCATATAGAACTGTACCAGAAGCAGCTATATTGGTAGTCGCGGGAACAACCCCCATCGATCTCCTCGCAACAGAGAGAAAATACATATATGAAAGGAAATCCGAAATTGGAACGGAAGCAGCTGTTCTTAAGGCGAAAGAACATACGAAACAACAATGGCAGGAGAGATGGAACTCAGAACGGAGGGGCCGTTGGACTGCTACACTAATCAAAAGCGCTGACAAATGGGCACAACGAAAATACGGCGAAATAAATTACTATGTCACCCAGTTTCTAACCGGACATGGTTACTTCAGTAGCTACCTAAAGAAGATCGGGAAAGCCAGAAGCGCTTTTTGCCAGTACGGAGACTCTGAAAACGATGACGCGAAACACACGTTCTTCGAGTGCACCAGATGGTTAACAGAAAGAAGCGAGCTGGAACAACTGCTCGGCCCTATCACTCCATACAACATCGTCGAAAAGATGTCGGCGAGTGCACGGAACTGGGATAGAGTGTGCGAATACACAGAAAAAATATTAAAAACCAAAAAAAGAGAGACAGACCTAGACGCGTCTCGACAATAACGAAGATAGCCTAACCGGCAAGAGAGCTAAACCCGCAAAAGAGAACAACACAAAATGAAAAAGCCGGTCCCCAGGAGGGGAAAGAAAACGACACCACTCTGAAGTAATACGAAAGTGGTTTCCGGAGTGGATGGTGTCAAGATAAAAGGGGTTAAGGTGGTTTTTAGTGGGTGTGAGTCGCACAGTACTTGAAGTAGAGCGGGACTACTTCTCGTCGTTATTAGCTTTTCCACCATCCCCTAGGCCAAAAAAAAAAAATAAAAAATTATTATTATTATTATTATTATTATTATTATTATTATTATTATTATTATTATTATTATTATTATTATTATTATTATTATTATTATTATTATTATTATTATTATTATTATTATTATTATTATTGTTATTATTATTATTATTATTATTATTATTATTATTATTATTATTATTATTATTATTATTATTATTATTATTATTATTATTATTATTATTATTATTATTATTATTATTATTATTATTATTATTATTATTATTATTATTATTATTATTATTATTATTATTATTATTATTATTATTATTATTATTATTATTATTATTATTATTATTATTATTATTATTATTATTATTATTATTATTATTATTATTATTATTATTATTATTATTATTATTATTATTATTATTATTATTATTATTATTATTATTATTATTATTATTATTATTATTATTATTATTATTATTATTATTATTATTATTATTATTATTATTATTATTATTATTATTATTATTATTATTATTATTATTATTATTATTATTATTATTATTATTATTATTATTATTATTATTATTATTATTATTATTATTATTATTATTATTATTATTATTATTATTATTATTATTATTATTATTATTATTATTATTATTATTATTATTATTATTATTATTATTATTATTATTATTATTATTATTATTATTATTATTATTATTATTATTATTATTATTATTATTATTATTGTTATTATTATTATTATTATTATTATTATTATTATTATTATTATTATTATTATTATTATTATTATTATTATTATTATTATTATTATTATTATTATTATTATTATTATTATTATTATTATTATTATTATTATTATTATTATTATTATTATTATTATTATTATTATTATTATTATTATTATTATTATTATTATTATTATTATTATTATTATTATTATTATTATTATTATTATTATTATTATTATTATTATTATTATTATTATTATTATTATTATTATTATTATTATTATTATTATTATTATTATTATTATTATTATTATTATTATTATTATTATTATTATTATTATTATTATTATTATTATTATTATTATTATTATTATTATTATTATTATTATTATTATTATTATTATTATTATTATTATTATTATTATTATTATTATTATTATTATTATTATTATTATTATTATTATTATTATTATTATTATTATTATTATTATTATTATTATTATTATTATTATTATTATTATTATTATTATTATTATTATTATTATTATTATTATTATTATTATTATTATTATTATTATTATTATTATTATTATTATTATTATTATTATTATTATTATTATTATTATTATTATTATTATTATTATTATTATTATTATTATTATTATTATTATTATTATTATTATTATTATTATTATTATTATTATTATTATTATTATTATTATTATTATTATTACTTTTTTTTTTTTTTTTTTTTATGAGGGTGTGGTGAGAATCTTCATCAGCTAGGAAGTTGGCCCAGCTGCCTGCTAGCAAATTTACATCCTAGCAGGAGACCCCGTCTCGGCGGGAGTGTCAGATTTTTACTGACTAAACTCACCCTCCCTATGTTCACCAGTCGGACGGGGACCGCGTTAGCATTACTTCCGTCCGACCGGCCTTTCTGTGTAGGTTACAAAGCCCCCTCTCAATCAGTCATCTCTCAGGCATCCATCCGCATTTTTACCCCTCAAAACGGTCTCGATAAAGGCCGCCAGAAGACCCCAGTGACTGTTATTTTGGAGCATCACGCCTATGATGTTGTCCGGCGTGATTGCTCCTACAACAGTCTCGATTTCCTGTCGGCGTCTTGTCCATCTGTCGCAGTCGAAAAACGTATGTTCCGCGTCGTCCCTGTCGTGTCCACAGTATGTGCAGTTCGGTGTCCGTACTCGTCTCAGTTTGTAGAGGTAATACCGGAAATAGCCATGTCCAGTCAGAAATTGAGTGGCGTAAAAGTTGACGTCCCCAAATTTCCGATCTGTCCAGGCTCTCATGTCCGTTATTAGCCTTTTCGTCCATCGTCCTTTGGTTGTGTTTGTCCAACGGTCTTCCCAGTCTCGTAGTGTCTGCTGTCTTTCCCTTTCTGCCGCATCCGCTCTTCCCGTCTCGGCACTAGATACATAGATCCTCCTCCGCTCCAGCGCAAGAAGGTCTATGGGGATTACCCCAGCCACAACAAGAACAGCCTCTTGCGAGACAGTTCTGTAGGCCGAGGCAACACGCAGTGCCCCCCGTCTCTGTACATTTGTCATCGCTTTGGCGTACTTCTTTACCCGGAGCGCCTCTGCCCAGATTTCGGATCCGTAAAGTAGTATCGAGTGGATGGTCGTCATTAGTAGTTTGCGTTTATTTGGTCGTGGTCCCCCGATGTTAGCCATGAGGCGACTCAGGCAGGTCGCTCGTTGCGACGCCTTTTTGACCGCTTTCTGTATGTGAGGCCAGAAGGTTAGTTTCGTATCAAGGTATAACCCAAGGTACTTGACTTCCTCTCTAGTCGCAATTGTTGCCGTTCCAACTTTCATCGGGAGAATCGTCTGTATCCGTTTTCTCGTTAGTATGATCAGTTGAGTCTTGTTTTCCGCGATATTAAGTCCGCGTTTCGTCATCCAGTCGTTTATCCGTCTCATGACCATATTTAGTTTCAGCTGTGCCAGGTCGGGATTACGTTCGACGATGATGACTGCCGCATCGTCAGCGTAAGCGACGATGTAGCAGCCATCTGGCAGCTCAATTCTAAGTAGGTCGTCGTACAGTGCGTTCCAAAAGTCCGGTCCAAGGATTGATCCCTGTGCGACACCAGCGGTGACTATCATGGTCTCTGTTCCGTCAGTCGTTTCAAATATGATCTGTCTGTTTCGTAAGTAGTCCTCGACAATCCGGACGAGGTAGCCAGGCACCCGAAAAGCCCCGTCAAGGGCCTCGAGAATGTCTACCCACCTCGCCGAGTTGAAAGCGTTTTTAATGTCCAGTAGCGCGAGGAGTACCAAAGGGCGTGCCTGGTCACATTTTTCTCGCGTTCTCTGGTATGCGTCGACAACTTCTTGTATCGCGCCTATAGTCGATCGTCCTTTTCTAAAACCGTACTGTCGGTCGGATAGGCCGCCGGATGCGTCTATCGCGTTAGTCAGTCGTGGTCTAAGTAGCAGTTCAAAAAGCTTTCCCGTCGTGTCTAGTAGGGCCAGCGGTCGGTAGGCCGAGGGAGAGTCCGGGTCTCCCTTGCCCTTGCTTAGGAGAACCAATCTCGCCTTCTTCCACCGGCCACAGAAGGTCCCACTTTTCAGGCAGGCGTTGAAAAGGTCCAGGAGGATGTCAGGTCTGTGGATAGCGGTGGATCTGACTATCTCTCCTGGAACGCCGTCTGGTCCGGGAGCCTTTCCCGGCTTCATAAGTGATGCAGCTTGTTTAAGCTCTGTAACCGTGAAGGGGGGAATGCTGTCCAAGTCAATGCGTCTTTCGACGTCTTGTCTCGTCGGGTGCGTCGGGAAAAGTCCGTCCACTATACGTCTTGTTGTTTCCACGTCTCTTATGTTGGGAGGAGAGCGAGCTCCCAGTTTCCCAGTGACAATTTTGTAACCGGTTCCCCAGGGGTCGCGCTCGACCTCATCGCAGAGGCGCTTCCAGCACTGTCTTTTACTATCTTTAATTTTGACTTTTAATCGTTTCCGTGCTGTTCTGTACTCTAGTCTAAGCGCTTCAACGCGAGGCCCACCAGCTTCCCGGGTAAGCTTTCGCTTTTGAGCCAGGCACACCCTTCTCAAGTCGGCTATCTCTTCCGTCCACCAGTACTGTTGAGTTCGGCCGGGCGATACACCCTTATGGGGCATGGTGTCACGGCAAAACTTCTCCAGTAACTGGGCGGTCTCGTCCGCGAGTCTTTCAGTACGTTCATGACAAGTCAGGTCTTGAGGTAAACCGCTTTCCGGGGCCAAGGCCGCGCCTAGCATTTGCCTCAGTTTGTCATAGTCCAGTTTTTTCGTGTTCCACCGCTGGGGTAGGGGTCTGTTCGTTTGTCTGTTTGTCATGGCATCGCTTATCCCAAAGGCGATGTACTGGTGGTCACTAGAACTGTAGTCCTCCAGCACACGCCATTGTGTGATTCGCGGTGCCAGTCTATCTGATGCGAATGTCACGTCAGGTATAGAAAAACCGAATCCTGGTCGTCTGTATGTCATGGTACTCCCGATGTTCATGGTTACTAGGTCAAGCCTTGCGGCCATTTCTAGCAACAGTCGTCCACGTTTGTTCGTTGTTGTCATGCCCCACTCGATCGCTCTGGCGTTGAAATCTCCCGCCAATATTAGATCTCCCGTCATGTCCCGTAATCCGTCTTCTAGGAGTTCCAGCTTTGCATCGAGTTCCGAGGCAGTGCAATTTGGGGTCAGATAGACACTCACGATTACGCAGGAGCCGATTTTCACCCAGACGAAATCTTCGCCCGCCCCGCTTTTGGATACTCCACCTCGGCTGGCCCCCCTTATCCATAGAGCAGATGTTCCGCTCGCGTTGGAAAACCAGTATCTGTCAGTCTTGTTTCGTAGCTGTTCGGAGATGATCAGTACGTCAGCGTCGTATTCGTCTGCCATTCTTGGCAGAAGTAAGAGCGCAGTCTCACTCCTGTTCAAGTTGACTTGTAGTACGTTCGTCATTTTGTCTGTCTCGTCTTCTCCCTGTCCTTCCTTTCTTTTAGCGCTGCCCTGAACACTACGCACCCGCCGGAGCCAGCTACGTGAATAGTATCTTCGTACTTTGCTTCGGAACAAAGAAAGCATGAAGGTCGATTTTTACAGTCCCTGTTGGTGTGGTTAGAGGAACCACATTTCCAGCAGGCATTGCTTCGGTCTAGTCCCTTACAGTTTTTTTTTTGTGTGTCCGTAACCCAGGCACTTGTAACATCTCGTTACTACTGTCCTGAGGCGGATGCGGCAATTAACCCACCCAACCCTAATTTTCCACTTTTCGAGAAGTGGCCCTGTCCTATTTCTGTCAACGTTGCAAGCTGCCATACACTGTCCGTATTTATTCGGTCCAAAAATGTGAACGTTTAGTCCGTCTTTTTGTCCAATCTCACGAGTCAGTGCCTGCTCGACTTCGGCGACGGTGGTGACGCAGTCCAGGTCCATAATCTCCAGCGCGATACTGGGGCTCATGTCCTTGACCTGTCCAGCCCCCCCAACCACCTCCTGAAGTGAGCTCTGAAAGACACTGCTGTCTACGTCGTTCGTCTTCGCTTTGATCAGCAGTCCGCCGTCTTTTGTCTGCCGGTAGCCCTTGATCCTGACCTTGGAAGCCTCAGGGTCTACTTTTTCTCTCACCGTTCTTAAAATGTCAGCGTACGTCTGTCCTTCACTTGGTCGAATCAAGACCGTTGTACCTTTTCGAGGAGCCCTTTGCCTTGGTTTTTGCTTTTCGTCTGGCTTCCGAGACTTGTCTTGCTTTTTAATTTTTTTCTGCACCTTGACCCATGCCTCTGTGTTGGCTATTCGGGTTGAAGGTACAGCTTTCTTGGCAGCGTTCTGTTGATCAGGGGTCATTGTTTTTTCGCGTTTTCTTTTTGGCCTCTGTCGGTCCTCCACGACAACCGAACTGAGTGATTTCTGTCGCTCGTACTCACTCAGGGCGGCGTCCGTAGCCTCGGTACACTTGATGACGCCCTGCTTGATGACCATGCTGACATTGGTCTGCTTGGCCATCTGAGCGTTCATTTTCGCGAGCTCTTTAAGTACTTTTTGCAAGTTAAGAGTGACCAAGTCCGACGCGCCTTCGATTTCTGAGAGCTCGGTACCAGAAGTGTGACCTTGTTCGCTCAGGAAGCTGGAGGCACTCGAGGTCCTGGACCTCGAAGTCCCTGGCAGTAAATGCGATCTAGCGTTCGTTGCTGCCGCGTTCGCGCTCGCGCAGTTCGCATCGCGTTGCGTTTTGTTCGGGTCTCTCATCTGCCCGTCCTTCCTTTTTTGCATCTGTTTAGATGCATCCTCCTTTCCACCTTTTGTTTTATTATTTAGATTATGCATTCGAATCCCACGAGTAGCTAGGGAATGGCGGTCGACCTCCACAGAGCCCCGCATGTGGAGGTAAGGCTACTTACTCGGGGGGGGCGCCTGGTACCCCCGAGGAACCGTTCGCGACACCTATCAACCCTGGTGCCAAGAGAGCCACCTGAGCACGGTATCTTAACACTACGTGGCTTAGGGTGTTACTATTATTATTATTATTATTATTATTATTATTATTATTATTATTATTATTATTATTATTATTATTATTATTATTATTATTATTATTATTATTATTATTATTATTATTATTATTATTATTATTATTATTATTATTATTATTATTATTATTATTATTATTATTATTATTATTATTATTATTATTATTATTATTATTATTATTATTATTATTATTATTATTATTATTATTATTATTATTATTATTATTATTATTATTATTATTATTATTATTATTATTATTATTATTATTATTATTATTATTATTATTATTATTATTATTATTATTATTATTATTATTATTATTATTATTATTATTATTATTATTATTATTATTATTATTATTATTATTATTATTATTATTATTATTATTATTATTATTATTATTATTATTATTATTATTATTATTATTATTATTATTATTATTATTATTATTATTATTATTATTATTATTATTATTATTATTATTATTATTATTATTATTATTATTATTATTATTATTATTATTATTATTATTATTATTATTATTATTATTATTATTATTATTATTATTATTATTATTATTATTATTATTATTATTATTATTATTATTATTATTATTATTATTATTATTATTATTATTATTATTATTATTATTATTATTATTATTATTATTATTATTATTATTATTATTATTATTATTATTATTATTATTATTATTATTATTATTATTATTATTATTATTATTATTATTATTATTATTATTATTATTATTATTATTATTATTATTATTATTATTATTATTATTATTATTATTATTATTATTATTATTATTATTATTATTATTATTATTATTATTATTATTATTATTATTATTATTATTATTATTATTATTATTATTATTATTATTATTATTATTATTATTATTATTATTATTATTATTATTATTATTATTATTATTATTATTATTATTATTATTATTATTATTATTATTATTATTATTATTATTATTATTATTATTATTATTATTATTATTATTATTATTATTATTATTATTATTATTATTATTATTATTATTATTATTATTATTATTATTATTATTATTATTGTTATTATTATTATTATTATTATTATTATTATTATTATTATTATTATTATTATTATTATTATTATTATTATTATTATTATTATTATTATTATTATTATTATTATTATTATTATTATTATTATTATTATTATTATTATTATTATTATTATTATTATTATTATTATTATTATTATTATTATTATTATTATTATTATTATTATTATTATTATTATTATTATTATTATTATTATTATTATTATTATTATTATTATTATTATTATTATTATTATTATTATTATTATTATTATTATTATTATTATTATTATTATTATTATTATTATTATTATTATTATTATTATTATTATTATTATTATTATTATTATTATTATTATTATTATTATTATTATTATTATTATTATTATTATTATTATTATTATTATTATTATTATTATTATTATTATTATTATTATTATTATTATTATTATTATTATTATTATTATTATTATTATTATTATTATTATTATTATTATTATTATTATTATTATTATTATTATTATTATTATTATTATTATTATTATTATTATTATTATTATTATTATTATTATTATTATTATTATTATTATTATTATTATTATTATTATTATTATTATTATTATTATTATTATTATTATTATTATTATTATTATTATTATTATTATTATTATTATTATTATTATTATTATTATTATTATTATTATTATTATTATTATTATTATTATTATTATTATTATTATTATTATTATTATTATTATTATTATTATTATTATTATTATTATTATTATTATTATTATTATTATTATTATTATTATTATTATTCTTATTATTATTATTATTATTATTATTATTATTATTATTATTATTATTATTATTATTATTATTATTATTATTATTATTATTATTATTATTATTATTATTATTATTATTATTATTATTATTATTATTATTATTATTATTATTGAGTTTGATACATCTCGGCTTTTCTACCGGAGATAACATATCCCGGGTATGCCCTACCAAGGGATTATGCTCTGTTGGGGAATAGTCCAAGTTCTAAACCCTTGAATTGATTATTGTTGTATTTGCAGGAATTTTCGAACAGTGTTACACGTATCTAGTAGAACCGCCTTTTGCATCTGAGCCAACAACTTTTCCATGCCGTGTTTCTTTAAGTCTGTTATCAGCTTTGTTGGAATTAGACCGGTTGTTGACATGACAATTGGTGTAATATGTACGCGGTCGGCGTTATACATAGCGCTCATTTCTATTGCTAGAGGTGTGTATTTTGAAATCTTCGTTGCATACGTTGACTGTAGGTTTCGATTCAACGTTATTGGCTCATCAAAGATTTCTATACGTCGGGCTGCCTTATGGAACCAGATAATGTCCGGCCTGTTGGCTAGAATATGCTGATCTGTTGTTGTGGCTCTATCCCAGTATAACCTAAAATCTGCATTTTCCAACACTGGAGGTGGATGATATTTGTAGTACGGGATGTAGTGTTCTGCCAGGCCACTGTTTAGAGCCAATTGGTGATGGACCTGCTTGGCTACGTTGTTGTGTCTAAAAGTGTAGTCTTGTTGAGCTAATACACTGCATCCTGATGTTATGTGTTCTATCGTCTCTCCCGCCTCTCCGCATCGTCGGCACTTGTCCTCTACTGTTTCTTTGAGAATGAACTTACGGTAATTCCTTGTTTTCACGACTTTGTCTTGAATAGCCATTACGAAGCCTTCGGTTTCCGAAAATAACTTTCCCTGCGTGAGCCATAAATTTGATGCATATTGATCAATGTGGTCAAGCTGCATATCATATGGGTGTCCTCCATGCATGGGCTTGGCCTTCCAAGACGCTGTAAGGTCGCTGGTGGTCTTGACATTCTCGGGAATAGGGAAGTTGTCTGATTTTAGGTGTACAGGCGTAAAGCCATCATCGGCTAGAACAATAGCCTTTATCAACGGTGATGTGCTAGTTAAAAAGTACTGGCGGAGATTTAAATTTTGCTGGTAGTGAAGTCGGCTGATGTTCACAATTCCTCTTCCACCCATTCTTCGAGGAAGAGATGTTCTTTCAATCGCACTTTGTGGGTGCTGACTTTGAACATGTCAAGATTTGTAGCATCTGTAGGTGACCATTTTATAATCCCAAATGAATACGTTAACAACGGAATTGCCCAGCTGTTAATTGCTCTACATTTGTTTCCTCCGTTAAGGTTGGTTTTCATTATAGACTTTAGCCGCACTTTGAATTGTGCAGTTAGTCTTCTTTTTATAGAGCCGTGGTTGATTCCTTTGAGCTGCAAGAAACCAAGATATTTGTGCGACTCGCCATGTTGCATATCGTCGATGATGCCGTTGTAGTCGATTATTATTATTATTATTATTATTATTATTATTATTATTATTATTATTATTATTATTATTATTATTATTATTATTATTATTATTATTATTATTATTATTATTATTATTATTATTATTATTATTATTATTATTATTATTATTATTATTATTATTATTATTATTATTATTATTATTATTATTATTATTATTATTATTATTATTATTATTATTATTATTATTATTATTATTATTATTATTATTATTATTATTATTATTATTATTATTATTATTATTATTATTATTATTATTATTATTATTATTATTATTATTATTATTATTATTATTATTATTATTATTATTATTATTATTATTATTATTATTATTATTATTATTATTATTATTATTATTATTATTATTATTATTATTATTATTATTATTATTATTATTATTATTATTATTATTATTATTATTATTATTATTATTATTATTATTATTATTATTATTATTATTATTATTATTATTATTATTATTATTATTATTATTATTATTATTATTATTATTATTATTATTATTATTATTATTATTATTATTATTATTATTATTATTATTATTATTATTATTATTATTATTATTATTATTATTATTATTATTATTATTATTATTATTATTATTATTATTATTATTATTATTATTATTATTATTATTATTATTATTATTATTATTATTATTATTATTATTATTATTATTATTATTATTATTATTATTATTATTATTATTATTATTATTATTATTATTATTATTATTATTATTATTATTATTATTATTATTATTATTATTATTATTATTATTATTATTATTATTATTATTATTATTATTATTATTATTATTATTATTATTATTATTATTATTATTATTATTATTATTATTATTATTATTATTATTATTATTATTATTATTATTATTATTATTATTATTATTATTATTATTATTATTATTATTATTATTATTATTATTATTATTATTATTATTATTATTATTATTATTATTATTATTATTATTATTATTATTATTATTATTATTATTATTATTATTATTATTATTATTATTATTATTATTATTATTATTATTATTATTATTATTATTATTATTATTATTATTATTATTATTATTATTATTATTATTATTATTATTATTATTATTATTATTATTATTATTATTATTATTATTATTATTATTATTATTATTATTATTATTATTATTATTATTATTATTATTATTATTATTATTATTATTATTATTATTATTATTATTATTATTATTATTATTATTATTATTATTATTATTATTATTATTATTATTATTATTATTATTATTATTATTATTATTATTATTATTATTATTATTATTATTATTATTATTATTATTATTATTATTATTATTATTATTATTATTATTATTATTATTATTATTATTATTATTATTATTATTATTATTATTATTATTATTATTATTATTATTATTATTATTATTATTATTATTATTATTATTATTATTATTATTATTATTATTATTATTATTATTATTATTATTATTATTATTATTATTATTATTATTATTATTATTATTATTATTATTATTATTATTATTATTATTATTATTATTATTATTATTATTATTATTATTATTATTATTATTATTATTATTATTATTATTATTATTATTATTATTATTATTATTATTATTATTATTATTATTATTATTATTATTATTATTATTATTATTATTATTATTATTATTATTATTATTATTATTATTATTATTATTATTATTATTATTATTATTATTATTATTATTATTATTATTATTATTATTATTATTATTATTATTATTATTATTATTATTATTATTATTATTATTATTATTATTATTATTATTATTATTATTATTATTATTATTATTATTATTATTATTATTATTATTATTATTATTATTATTATTATTATTATTATTATTATTATTATTATTATTATTATTATTGGGGGCAAAAGGCCCACGTGGCTACATGACGTTTCCAGCTAGCATGAGCTGCGGGTTCGTAATGTCCGACTCTCACCTCCACGATCCGGTGCCCCCTGGAAACCCGAGCAACCCATTGTGAGATACAGTAACCAACCTGTGTGGATCGTGGGTCGGGGCCAACGAGAGCGGGAGACCCCATTGGAATAGATACCTGATGAGGGTTATGAAACTGATGACGACCTGGAATACGAAACCGGTACACGACCTCTATGAAATATTTGGAATAGATTGCCGAGAGCTGGTGGATGCAGTATTCTGTTACCTTAATACCCAAGAGTGACATCTTGGAGAAACGGCTTTCAGGCTAATGCTGCATCCGCCCCCGTCCCATTAAAACTGTGGCTAGGCTTTGAGTACGTTCCGAGTCCGTCGCCGTTAAGTTGGTGGTACAGGTTCAGTTGAGAATAACTCCTGATTTTGCGCTTAGATCCTGGCTCTGAACATAGACTCTCATAAGGACCTATGTCAACCCTTGCGTGGCCTCCCTGCGTGCATAGATAACCACGGGGATTATTAGAAGCCACCGTACAACCGTACGAGGATAGCGGCTCAAAGCGGGGAGCCAACAGAAAAAACATGAATAGAACACAAAAACAATTACAAGCAGTAAATAGAAACACACCACAAGCGCTAGAAAAAGAGAGTAGTGAAGAATGCGCAAGCATATTCAAAAGCAGTAGTAAGATCACACGTTCGCCCACACTAACACCAGCGGGCGCGAGCGTTAGTGATAGAAGTGAGCGAAAATTGCAATCGAGCACCACAGAACCGACACCAGCTCGTCTCTCCTCAGCAGCAAACAAAAACCCGCGAGAAAAAGACCAGGAAACTACACCGGTGCTGACAGAGTCCGTGATAGCCTACACCTCACCACGGCAAGAGTATATTGAGAAGATGAGGACCGCAGAGCAAGAGTCCTTAACCAAGTGTAAAGACGTGCTTCGAAAAATGAAACTGGCTATGACAAGGCAAAGGAATGTCAGCATGGACGTAAAATCGGGTGTCTCGGAACTAGAGGAACTGCTGGAGGTAATGGAAAGCTACAGGCGAAATTGGCTGAACACGGAGAAACAAACAACATGACCAAATACAACCTCTTGGAGCAAGAAGTGTCAGCCGGTTGTGGTAATAGAAGACACTCCAAGAACCGCAAAGAAGAAAAGAGTAGCAGCGAGCCCAGCAGAAACTGAATCGCTTAGACAATCCAACGAGAACGGAAGAGAAAAGTGGCATATAGTTACAAGGAAAAAAGCTCGAACACACGAAGAACAGAGGGACTCGAAAGAGGAGAAAACTCCCCAAAAACAAAAAACAGACGAGCAAAAAGGAAAGGAAACTACACCAAGGAATAGACAGAAAAAGAAAAAACAAGCCAAGCTCCGACCCGAAGCAATTCTTATTAAGCCGAGAGGCGAAGAAACATATGCAGGGATCCTAAAGGAAATACGCACCAGCGCAAACCCAGATGACTCTGGAACTGTCATAAGAGCAGTGCGTAAAACGAAAGGAGGAGACGTCCTCGTTGAGCTCGACGCCAAGACAAAGGACAAGGTAGCCTTTGGAAGGTCGCTGGAAAATATCTTAGGCGAAAAGGCGGTTGTTCGTAATCTGGAACCAAAAATAACACTCGAAATAAGGGATATGGACGAACTTACCACTGTAGAAGAGGTCCACCAAGCCATAAAGAACAGAGTTAGTGACCCCACATTAGACATCCGAGCTTTTGTCACTAAACAGAGTCGAAGTGGCCAACAAATTGCCATAGTAGAAGTAAACACTCGAATAGCCGAAGAACTAATGAAATCCCCCAGGATTAAAATAGGATGGATTCACTGCAGAATCCGCAGAAGGGTTGTAGTCCCATGCTGCTACAGATGCTTCGGGTATGGACACCTGCAAACTTCCTGCGCAGAAGTGGATCGAAAGAGCCTGGGACTCTGTATTAAATGCGGAGAACAGGGACACAAAAAACAAGACTGCACGAAAAGCGCAAAGTGCTGCTTATGCACTGCGCTTAAGAATCCATCACTAGGACTGGATCACGTGCCAGGGTCAGGCAAATGTCAGGTGTTTAGAGAGGCACTTGAAAGAGCAAAGAAAAGAAACGCCAAATGAGCAGAATACTCCAAGGAAATCTCCACAGAAGTCGAATGGCGGATGAGCTCCTAATCAAACTCATAACTGAGCTGAAAGCAGACATAGTTATCATCAGCGAACAGTATAAGAATAAAAAATGCCCAAACTGGATCACAGACACACTGGGAACCGCCGCTGTCTGGATCCCGAACGCGACAAAAATTAATGTTAAAGACCAAGGCAGTGAAAGAGGCTTCGCCTGGATGAAATGCGCGGAACTCACACTAATAAGCTGCTATTTCACCCCAAACGAAGGCATAAGCGAGTTCCGAGAAAAACTGGATAGATTAGAAGACTTTATACAAGAGACAGAGGGGGAAGTGCTGGTCGCCGGTGACTTCAATGCTAGAGCACAGGAATGGGGTATGCCAAATACAAACTCACGCGGAAGGTACATACTCGAAATGGCCGCAAGAAGAAGTATTAATGTAGTCAATATAGGCAACACGTCTACATTTAGGAGACCTGGATACGAAGAGACAATCCCTGACATAACCTTTGCCTCAGAACAAACTTCAGCCAAGATAAAAAATTGGGGAGTTATAGAAGACTTCACAGGCAGCGATCATCGATACATCGCTTACGAAATATGCAGCCAAGAACGCGCCATCAACCCGAACCGAAGCCGAAAAACACGATGGAATGCCAATAGACTCAATGAAGAGCTACTCAGATCTGCACTCGAGGGGACCGTAAATACGACCGCAGAAATGGCGGGGAATGCAGAAACAAACACAGAAG
Source organism: Volucella zonaria (assembly GCA_963966105.1). Taxonomy (NCBI): domain Eukaryota; kingdom Metazoa; phylum Arthropoda; class Insecta; order Diptera; family Syrphidae; genus Volucella; species Volucella zonaria. The sequence continues at coordinate 145,755,918 of OZ014530.1, read as the reverse complement.
CTACGATGCAGCTTATACGCCAAGCATGCAAGGCATCGATGCCACGCGTCCATCTCGGGTACCAAAACAGAAAACCGGTGTACTGGTGGACCGACGAGATCGCGGCTCTCCGAAGAAAATGCCTACACCTGAGGCGCAGAGTCACCAGGGGGAGAAGAAGAAATGCGGAACTCAATGCAAACACTGTAACAGAGTTCAGTAATGCAAGGACCGAGCTCAAGAGAGCAATAAAACAGAGTAAAAAGCACAAGTGGGAAGCCCTTCGCCGAGATGTGAACAACGATCCCTGGGGACTAGGCTATAAGATCGTAATGCGAAAGCTGGGAAGACGGATGACAAGCCCGGACCTCAGCGAAGAAAAAATGAGGAACATAGTGGAAACTTTATTCCCAACTCACCCCACCAGACCCCCTGACATCCCCATAACTCCACTAGAAGAAGTCCCACTATTCACTGAAGAAGAGCTGACTCTGGCGGCGAAAACCCTGCAGATCCGAAAAGCCCCCGGCCCTGACGGAATACCAGCAGAGATTCTTAAAAAGATAGCACAAATATCCCCACAACTGCTATTGAATATGTACAACAAATGCCTGCAAGAAGCGGTTTTCCCCAGAAGATGGAAAATGCAACGACTGGTACTAATCAGCAAGGGGAAAGGCAACCTAGACACCCCATCAGGCTACAGGCCCCTATGCATGCTGGATATCGCAGGGAAACTTCTGGAAAAACTGCTGAAGACGCGGATAACAGCAGCCATACAAACAGCAGGAGGTTTAGCCGAAAGACAGCACGGCTTTCGAAAGGGCCACTCTACTATCGGAGCAGTTAGAGAAGTGATAAAGTCCACCCAAATGGCCCAACAAGGAAATCACCACTCAAGAAAGATTGTGCTACTAGCAACTCTGGATGTCCGAAATGCTTTTAACTCAGCCAGATGGACGGACATAATATACGCGCTCGAACACGACTTTAGCATACCCGAGTACCTCTTGAGGATGGTGAAAGACTACCTAAAAGACAGAGAGCTAATCTACGACACCAAAGAAGGCGCGCGGAGAAAGCAAATCACCGCTGGAGCAGCGCAGGGTTCAATTCTGGGACCCGACCTCTGGAACATCTCTTATGATAACATCCTTCGCATGGAGATGCCAGAAGACACGTTTCTAGTAGGCTACGCGGACGACATTGCCGCAGTGATAACAGCAAGGGATATTCATAATGCACAAATGAAATGAAACCAGGTGATGAGAAGAGTCCTACCCTGGATGCAAGAACATGGCCTAAGGCTAGCTGCAGAAAAGACGGAGATAGTCCTGCTAACCAAAAAGAGAATCCCGACCAGGGTTGATTTTCAGCTAGGGCAAGAGACGATCACCAGCAAGGAAGCGGTCAAGTGATTGGGGGTAGTCCTTAATACGAAGCTCACCTTCTGGCAACAAATAAAGGGCGCATCAGAACGGGCTGCAAAAGTAACGACAGCACTAAGCCGACTAATGGCTAACATAGGAGGCCCGACGGCTAGCAAAAGAAAACTTCTGATGACGGTAACAAACTCTATTCTCCTGTATGGGTGCGAAATATGGGCTGAAGCCCTTCGCCAGGAGAAATACAGAAAACAGATGGCAGCAGTCCAAAGACGCGGTGCCTTACGCATCGCGAGCTCATATAGAACTGTACCAGAAGCAGCTATATTGGTAGTCGCGGGAACAACCCCCATCGATCTCCTCGCAACAGAGAGAAAATACATATATGAAAGGAAATCCGGAATTGGAACGGTAGCAGCTACCCTTGAGGCGAAAGAACATACGAAACAACAATGGCAGGAAAGATGGAACTCAGAACGGAGGGGCCCTTGGACTGCTACACTAATCAAAAGCGCTGACAAATGGGCACAACGAAAATACGGCGAAATAAATTACTATGTCACCCAGTTTCTAACCGGACATGGTTACTTCAGTAGCTACCTAAAGAAGATCGGGAAAGCCAGAAGCGCTTTTTGCCAGTACGGACACTCTGAAAATGATGACGCGAAACACACGTTTTTCGAGTGCACCAGATGGCTAACAGAAAGAAGTGAGCTGGAACAACTGCTCGGCCCCATCACTCCAGACAACATCGTCGAAAAGATGTCCCCGAGTGCACGGAACTGGGATAGAGTGTGTGAATACATTGAAAAAATATTTGATGGGGTGTGTAGAGTTTATAACCTTATTTGATAAGTATGGGGTAAAAAGGGGTAGGAAAAATTCGAGTTTAAATCAAACACGTCCTTTCTTGTTGAAGGTCACAGCAAAGAGAATATTTATTCTTCTTCCGGAAATTACTTCCATATTTGATTACTACATTAACTGTCATACAAGAAAAAATCTGAACTTCACGTCACGTTTACTAGTTTACATTTTATGTAGATTAAGTTCAATTTACATAGTTTATCTTAATTTTAAATAAAGATTGTAATTTAAAGCAAAAGTAATTAATTTATGGTTTTAACAAGCCAAAGTATGTTGTACTTCCGAACAATATTAAAAGCCAAAAAAAGAGAGACAGACCTAGACGCGTCTCGACAATAATGAAGATAGCCTAACCGGCAAGAGAGTTAAACCCGCAAAAGAGAACAACACAAAATGAAAAAGCCGGTCCCCAGTAGGGGAAAGAAAACGACACCACTCTGAAGTAATACGAAAGTAATTTCCAGAGAGGATGGTGTCAAGCTAAAAGGAGTTAAGGTGGTTTTTAGTGGGTGTGAGTCGCACAGTACTTGAAGTAGAGCGGGACTACTTTTTTTTTTTTTAAAAAAAGAACTTAACACTCAAGAGGGTATTACTACTCTTAAAATGCCAGAGCACGTGTTAAGTTTTTCGGAAAATTGGATAGAGAGAGAGAGAAAGATTTTGGGCTCAGTGGTTATTTCGCTCCATGGGTGGCATCCAACATTTAATGGGGAGACTAAATTATTAGTGTAAATTGACTTGATGTTGTATTTAGGCAACCATTTATCTTACGGAGATTTTAGTTGCTTGAAAAAAAGTCTTCCGGTCACGACTGGTATTGAACCCCGAACCGTCCGATTGGGAAGCCAACACACTACCACTTGAGCCACGGCCACCCACTGGTGTGCCCCAGGGCTCCGTTCTGTCTCCGACACTCTTTTTAATTTTCATCAATGATCTCTTCTCTGCTATTTCTCATCCAATATATTCCTTTGCTGATGACAGTACTCTCTGCTTTTCATATTCGTTTCCGGACTCACGTCCCTGCTTTTCGGCTGTAGAAGCTCATTAAATGCCGATATTAACAGCATAACCAATTGAGTGGAATTTAATGCTTCCAAAACACAATGCTGTCTGCTTCCGTTAAAGCGACATTTAAATACCCAGCCATTATCTATGAATGGCACTTACATCGTCGAAACCGAAAAACCCTCCATTCTCGGAATGTGTGTCACCTTGGAATGACCACATATTCGGTGTCGTCAAAAATGCTGCGAAATGTCTAGGATTCCTCAAGCGATGTAAGAAATACTTTACCCCCTCTGATCTGGCCACAATATATAAGGCATTTATCACCCGAAATTGGAGTACAATGCCCACACCTGGTCGGGTGCGCCTAAAACATCTCTGCACCTGCTAGATAGGATCCAAAACCGTGCGATAAAACTCATAGGTGATACTAATATCACTCAAACAATGGACACCCTCGAACACCGACGTAATGTCTCGTGTCTCACTTTGTTTTATAGCTATTTCCACCACCAATGCTCCATAGAAATCACCAGTAGCATTCCGGCCCTTCAAACCTTAACCGTAACACACCTCTCGCTATGAATGCTCATCAATATACCCTCAGGCCCAATTTCGGACGCACTCTGAAATAATGTGATTCGTTCCTAAGCCGAACAACTAGCTTGTGGAATGCCCTGCCGAGCTCTCTATTTCCTAGTCATTATAGCATTCAGACATATAAAACTAACGTGCATCGGTACCTATCCTTCTTTCCTCCCTAAATTTCCGCGCTGTGTGCACACATTTTAAGGGTGCCTTAACCCCTTGAGCTCGTGCTAGTTTATAAGAAAAAAAAAAAAAATCGTATCCTACGGCGTTGAACTCCTATATCTAGGATTGAGGGATTAGAACTTAATACTGTCACATATGGAACAGCTGCTGCAACATTTTTAGCAGTCCGAACAGTGGAAGCAAATGTGAGATGAATTGGCTACGAAAAATCATCGAAAATAGATGACCTGATAACAGGCGCAGATTCAGCTTAAGAATGTGAAATAATACAAATGGCAACTCAAATTCAATGTTTGGGATTCCAGCTAAGAAAGTAATAATAAATAATAAAAAAATAATAACCATATCTGATATGGAAGTTGATCAGATTAAAATGAACGAACGCGTTGCACTGGCACCCAAAAGAAGACGAGTTTATGTTTAAAATAAATTTTAAAAACACCAACAAAAATATAAAAAGAAGCATACTATCACAAATAGTGCAAATATCTGACCAACTAGGATTGCTATCAACAGTTGCCGCTAAGATCTATATGCAAAAACTATAGGGCCAAAACACAATTTTAACTAAACATTAAGCCACTTGCAGAAGTGCGGATTAGCGACCCATCAGAAAAAGCATATCCAGCAGACCTTTACACAAAAGTAAACAGCACAAAAGTACACCACGGGGTGGCCGTGGTGTAGTGGTACTAGCTATCGCTTCTCACTCGGAAGGTCAAGGTTCGAATCCTAGCCACATCAAGTTTTCATTTGTGTAATTGGAACTCAGTCAGAAAAATCTGCGTGTGAAGGCATAACACTGACATGTAGATTTGGCTGTTCTAGGGTTTTTCAAGCAGAAAACAACCGTTAAAATTCACAACCTCACGTTCCGAGAGAAGAAAAATCTCTCCGTCCTATTCGGACTCCCACCCCTGGAGAGTCAATATCGAAACCAAACACACCTGAGTTTCAAACCACTACATCACAAACTTTCCTTTCTCCTCCTTCTACCTTTCCGCCCGCGCCCTGGCAACAGTGTAAGGGTATTCATAACCCCTTAGGCGCGCTTAAATTATAAACAAAAAAAAAAAACAATAACGATACTGATAGCAAAAACGAAGGTGAATCCATTAAAAAACCGTAAAACATTACCAAAATTAGAAAAAGTTGTGACTAGTATAAATAGACCAAATAAAGTTTATGCTTGGAGTGATTCAACAATCACGCTGGGATGGATCTCAAATAACAAAAATAACAAGAATACTTATCGGTCGAAGAGATAAATAGGGCAGGAGAACTAATAATATAATTGCTACAACAGAAAGTATTTGAAAAAGAAATACAAGAACTAGAGAACCAAGGTGTGGTGAACTGCAGCAGCAATATTGTGAGCTTGAATCCGTGTCTGGACAAAAAACGCGTAGGTTTCATATTAACAAAATGAACCACCTTGACAACATTAATTATACAATCTAGCACTATTCATGGAGGAAACCGTTTACTAGAAGTCACAATAAGACGGGAATATTAGATGCTTACAATCAAAAATGCGATAAAGAGCTTTGTTCGCACTTGTACAAAATGCATAATGTCTCCTACACAGATAATGAGTGATTTACAACGAAAACAAGTCCGTTTACATACACAGGAATCGCTTATGCTGGTCCCTTTCTCATGCGTTGCTCAAAAGGAAGAGGAGTAAAATCATTTAAAGATTACGCAGCAGTGTTCATCTGTTTGGCTACAAAAGCAATTCATTTGGAAGCTGTAAGCGATCTAACCACTCATGATTTCTTAGCTGCTCTGAAAAGATTTATACTAGGTAGGCGTGGAAAGTGCTTGCATATTTATTCAGACAACAGAAGAAACTTTGTAAGCATGGACAAATGATTGGACAAAGAATTTAAAAGGGCGATTAAATAAAACGATGAAATAGCACCGACATTAGCTAACGAGCAGATAACTTGGCACTTTATTCCCCCGGCACGTCCAAATGGGAATTAAAACGAAGAGAAACCATCTGACTGCTGTAAAATAGCCAAAGAAAACAAATATATGTTATTTAAATTGTTTTTGACAACGATGTTGATAATTGTGCCCACCAAATTAGCAGGAATTGAACCAAGCAGGAAAATGATAAGCGAGTTACCAGATAAAACGACAATTTATTTAAATTCAGTGGGAAGAATGGACGTGGTGGCATAAAAATGGGAGCTTGTAACATATTGGAACCTACTCTCGTATATACAGTAGGTGACTGTGGCCCCCAGCATGTTCAAATGAATAAAAGAATAATGCCATATTTTAACGCAATCCTAAGATGCCAGTAAAATTATAACATTATCACTGGCTGTTCATACCCACTTGAGCGTTAAGTCCTTTTTACAAGAAAAAAAAAAAGTGCCAAGAAAAAATAGAGAGCAATGATCGATTATTTATGCATAACAATAGACAGAGACGAGCCACTTTGGAATGGGTTGGTTCTATCCACAACGTATTGTTTGGAATAATAGACGCAGATGATCGATAACAAATGGAAAATAATTTTATATACTCCTTCAAAATCAAGAGAAGTTGAAAATGCAGTTAAGTATACAAGAAGTTAATGGGCAATTTGAACCCATCACTAATCAAGTAAAGGTCATCAGATATTTTTAAAATGATTACAATCCCATTCGAACACAATGGAAAGATTACCAAAGCTAAACTACGAGCGAAATTTTTAATTTACAATTTATGATGTCTCAAGCCAGACTCAACTAATGTATGCGGTGCTTGGAAGACCATCTATTTTTCAAAGAAAGTTTACCCTGGCAGCTCTGTTCAAAACCTCCCCCCATAGTTATGAATACGAGAAAACGAAAGTGAACCATTTTGGGCAGAACTACACCTCTTAATGCATGGATATACCATATGGTATAAGTATTCAAGAAGTCGGCGCAATATTTGGAATGCGAACAAAAATAGAGGAACGAAATCGTGGAAATTTAATCGCAAGGAATGCTATCGCTTAAAGCCGGTTGTGCCAGCAGAAGCGAAGGCGCTACCCTCTCTGGACTTCAAAAGTATCAATCAGAAGTAACTATCATTGATAGACAAAATCCAATAATGAGCAGAATACATGACATACCTGAAAAAGAAATATCATCAATAAAGACTGCAAGGATCAAAGATCATACTCGTAAGAAGTTACTGTTATTACAACAACAGATATATACTCAACAAACAAAACATCGACCTTATAGGCTTAAAATTAATAAAGCGCAGTGGCTTTTCCCTTTTAACCTTAATATCCATTTTTGTAGCCATTATATTTTTTACTGCAACATAAAGACTAAAGCACCAATAAGAATACAAGTATTTGGAGCTGCATAAAATGTAAACTTTTGGTGGTGGGCAGAATGTTCAAAACTGACCATAAAAATAATTATATACAGGGTGTCCACTAATTCGTCAACGATAATTTGGAAAATGATTCCTGGGCATATTCTAAGAAAAAAATCGTTCTACAGTAAGGGTCTATCTCCAATGTTGACATTATTTATCAAGGATTTAAGAAAAGGCTTGCTTTGGTGTACTGTGACCCATGTTAACGGCAATTGCTCTGTTAGTACTAATCGTAGTAACTTCGTGTAGTACCTTGTTTTTAGAAGAAATACCAGCCTTTGTAACGGCGTTTAAATAAAGTTGATATCTTGTTTGCGTCTTTAGATATGGAATTTCTAAACCTGCTCCATTTTCATTACTAGTTTTTGACTTTGAGGTCACTTTTCTCTAGAAAATGCCTAATGAACATAACGTTTCACAATATTTTTCTTATGAAAGTAACAATAATAAAAAAAATCGTTGTTTCCTGAGAGTTTTCAGGAACAAAGCTCGCTCAACGAATTTAGGAACTTTTAAAATTTACTTCTCTTCTTCTCAACTTTAACGACACGACTCTGATTTGTAGTTAATTTCTTCTTTACTAATCTTTTACACGAGTATATTTTGTACCTGATGGTTCGACGGTTGGTCTTCGAATTCTTTCATCCTCGATCTCAATTTTACAAAGTAGCTGCTCGATCTCCTGAAGAGAGGATTTATTGAAGGAGATTTCGAACACTACTTCTCGTTTGCAGAGTTTGATACATTAATTCACAACATACGAGATAGGTTGTAATTCAAATACTGTGGTGAATTACGAAGTATAAAAGGAAGTTAAGATATTTTGAAATAAATATATAAAAAATGTAAGATTTAATGTGAACATGAACATTCTGGCCGTCTTAAAGTATCCGCAACATGTGACAGATACTTTAATCATTTGTTGGTAGTGGATCCAGTCGGTCAATAGCTCGACGGAGAAATCCATTCCTTGTCTTCAGGTCAACGACACGAATTTTGCCATCTGATATGCTGATATCATTGTTCTGATAATTTTGCCCAGGAGCCATTGCTGAGGAGAGGTATTGTCTTCAGAAATAAGGACGATTGTTCTAATTTTTACATTTTCGGATGACAACCTCCACTATGTCCTTCGCTGAAACTCTACGAGATACTCTTTCGTCCATCGGCAATGCTGTTTAATTTGAGCCAGCCGCCTCCACATCTTCAAACAGGGTATCTTTTCATGTTCTAGTGAAGGTTCTAGAATGGCATTCAGAGGATCTCCGATTAAGATCACTAGACATCTGGCAGATCGGTCGAGAGTTTAAAATAGCTTCAACTTCTGTCACTACTGTAGTAAGCTCTTCAAACGTCAAACTGGCTTGACCCAACGTTCGCAGTAAATGAGCTATCGCAGATTTTACAACGGCTTCCCAAAGTCCTCCAAAATGAGGCGTTCGAGGCGGGATGTGATGAACATTTATATGTTCTCCGGTACACCAGGCAGCGATTTTATCTTGTTTTTGCTGTTGCAGGAATTGATCTTTAAACTTCTTCTGTTCGTTTCGTGCTCCAACAAAATTGGTTACATTGTAACAGAAAAGATCTCGGCATAGTCCCCTCCGGGCAACGAATCTTTTCACAGCAGCGGTGAAACCATGACTTGTTAGGTCTGAGACAAAGCAGACAAAAACTGCAACGTAGGCCTTGCAGATACGTTGGCCACGAAGTTTTTGTGTAACATAGAGTGACCAACAGAAATCAACTCCAGTCTTCTGGAATGGCCTGGCTGGTTGCACACGGTCCGATGGCAAATTTCCCATAATTTGTGTCATCAACGTGGGCCGATACCTGAAGCAGTGAACGCATCTGTCAACCACCTTCTTCACCAGTCTTCTAACGTCAAGCACCCAAAATCGTTGCCGTATAATGCCAACTAGCGCTTGTTGTTCTGCATGGTAGTTTTTTCTATGTAAGTAAAAAACAAGATTATAAATAAAAGGGTGGGATTTGGGAAGAAGAATAGGACACTTGGTAGAGTAAGGAATGTCTGCGTTTTGCAAACGCCCACCAACTCTAAGGAGTTTTAAAGAATTATCGTCGGGGAAAGGATTTAAATTTTTGACGAAACTCTTTGGGTTAATCGAATTATCTTTTCCTACAATAGTTGCTGGATTTCTTCTTTGAATTCGCCGCGCTGAATGTGCCACAAGATATGGAGAAGTGCGTCATCTATCTCTTTTACTGCTAGTGAAATAACGTCTTATTTAAGCCTTGTGGCAATACATATCTTCGGGTCTAATTGACCAATTTCTGCATTCGGTTTTCGCCTAGAGTTCTTTAATGCATTTATGAATTTCACTGCATATTCAAAAACTCTGCAAGTCCTTTGGACGTCCCTATGATGCAGATACATTTCCGAAATTTGCTGTGAAATATTATTCGTTAATAAAATAGTCACTGTTTTGCGCCTGCCTGGTGCATTATTAAGAATAGAAAAGTCTTTTTGAACTGGCCACCGATCGCCTGGAAAGTACAGAAATCCTGGTCCTGGAAATCAAATACTTTTCTCCGATTCAACTGCGTATGATCCCCTAGAAATAATATCCGCTGGATTTTGTTTACCGCTTACATGTCTCCAATTCGATGCTGGTAGATCTGATTGTATCTTGGACACTCTGCTTGCGATAAAGACATCCCACATTGAAGGATGCGCCGATAGCCAACAAAGAACAATTTCAGAGTCCGTCCAAAGATATACCTGGTCTACATATAATCAAATGTGAAAGATTGGGTAACACTGTTCTCAATAGCATCACTAACAGTTCCGCAGCACACAATTCCAGCTTAGGCAAACTTTGAGCTTTTATGGAGGCAAACCTTGACTTTGCAGCCAACAGATTGCATGTGCTTAGTTTCATCAGTCGTTCAAACATATATACAACAACCATATGCTTTCAGCGATGCATACGCAAACCCGTGAATTTGAATCGTTTTGTTTGTTTTTTTTTTTTTTTTAAAAAGAACTTAACACTCAAGAGGGTATTACTACTCTTAAAATGCCGGAGCACGTGTTAAGTTTTTCAGAAAATTGGATAGAGAGAGAGAGAAAGATTTTTGGGCTCAGTGGTTATTTCGCTCCATGGGTGGCATCCAACATTTAATGGGGAGACTAAATTATTAGTGTAAATTGGACTCGATGTTGTATTTAAGCAACCATTCATCTCACAAGATTTTAGTTGCCTGAAAAAAAGTCTTTCGGTCACGGCTGGTATTGAACCCCGAACCGTCCGATTGGGAAGCCAACACACTACCACTTGAGCCACCGCCACCCAAACGTTTTGTAATGTGGTGTCAAGATATATCGTGGAATTTTAATGTTGTTCAGTTCTCGGTGGCGGTGTCGAAACATCATCAATTCCTCGTATATACGAGCCTGCACTGATTCATCCCAATTTGTCTTCTGCATCCAAAGGCTCTGAAGTATTATTTTTCCCTTGACAATCACTGGATTAGTCAGTCCCAGTGGATCAAAAAGAGTAGAGAGCTCCGAAAGGATGATTCTTTTGGTAACGATATTTGAACGGACGATGTCTGGTACCATATATTGCAGCTGGTCGGTAGATGGATTCCATTTAATGCCAAGGGTTTTTATTACATCGGAATCGTTTATCTGTAAGAGAACTTCTTTATCTGAATCAGAAATTTGATTTAGCATGACTTCATCATTGGTCCACCATTTTCATAGCTCAAATCCAGCACTCTTTAAAATCAAACTGACTTCTTGGTAAATCCTCTCGATCTCTTCTGATGAATCTCCTCCTGTTATAAGGTCGTCCATGTAAAAGTGTTCACCTATCACCTTTGACCCCAAAGGTCTTTTTTCCATGTTTTTCTCTGCCAACATTTTAAGACAGCGGGTGGCTAAATATGGAGCCGACGTTGTCCCATAGGTTACGGTGTTTAATTGGTATACCTTTAGCTCTTCTGACGATTGAGGTCTCCATAGAACGCATTGATATTTCCGATCCTGCTGATCAACGAGTATTTGCATATACATTTTTGAAATATCAGCTCTAAAAGCGAACCGAAAACAACGAAAACACAGTATAATTGAGTGTATTTTGGATTACCGGGCCTTTCATCAAAATGTCGTTCAAAGAGATATCAGAAGAAGTACTGGAACTGCAGTTGAAAACCACTCTTCTCTTCGTTGTCGAAGAATCAGGCCTGACAACATATTGAAGGAGAGGAGAAAAAATATTCCATTTTGCAAATTTTATCCTCAGAAACCTCTTGCATATGACCTAAATCCTTCATAAGCTTACAGTACTGTTCCTTAACTCTCTCTCTCTCTCTAATCTCCTATCTAATGCACAGAACCGTCTCCTAGCTGTTTTGAGCAAGTCTCCTAACACTTTAGGGTTGTCTTTAAATGGTAACTTTACTACAAAACGGCCTTCCTCATTCCGCATGACAGTTTTCTTGCAATGTGTCTCGTATGGAGTTTCTTCTTCCTTTAGAAATTTGCTCTTGCAATCCACATTTCCTATCTTCCAAAACTGCTCAACTATCTCGTTCAACTGCATGTCTTGTTCATAATATTGACCACCAACTAAGCAAACTGTAGCATTCCGGACAAACGATAGATCGTATCTACCTGATACTACCCAGCCGAGTAACGTTTTCTGCAAAGTAGGTCGTCCTTCCATCTTAAATAGTCCAATCGACAATAATTCAAAGAAGCATTCCGCTCCTATCAACATATCAATCTTGGATGTCTGGTTGAACTTTGAACCTGTCAAAATAATATTCTTTGGAATATTCCAGTTCTCAATGTTGAACGACTTGTTCGGTTGAAGGTCTGTGATGCCTTTAATAATCTTAATAAGTCCTAAATCTGTTTCAAAGTCTGAAATCCTCGACTTACATACCGCCTTAGTTCGAAAACGAGTTTTAGAAACATTCTTTCCGATACCACTGATTTCCATATCCGCCTTCAATCTATTCAACCTTAGCCTTTGAGCCATACGCTCCGTAATAAAATTTAGCAGCGGAGCAGAATCCAGAAGCGCACGCACTGGATGATAAGGCCCTGATTGATCTCTGACTTCTATTAATGCTGTAGCTAGGATAACTTGATTCGAAGTTCGCCCAAGCAACGTTATAGGACGTGAAGTGTTTGACGACCCTGCTGTTTCCTCATTGACATTCGTGTTTGGGGAGAACCTATGCAAAAGGTGATGATGTGGAAAAAAACAGATACTGCATTTCGGCTTTGAACATCGCCTCACTGAATGCCCTTTTTGCAAACAATTTATACACAATACTAACTTTTTGGTCTCGTGAAATCTACTTGCTACTGACAACCTCTGGAACTCAGCACAACAACCTATTTCGTGACCTTCCAAGTTACAAAATCCACATTGCACTTTTTGTGTTGTCAAAGCGATCTCTATTACGAGGACGAGAATAATTTTCTTTTGTCCCTTTTGAGACAACCGATCTATCCGCATTATGCCTTTGGGATTCTTTTGCCTCCAAGTTCTTGCAACGACGGTCTAGAATCTTCGTAAATTCTTCCCACGATGGGAGCTTGCTATAATCCATCGCATCTTGCCAGTTGGAAAGTGTTTCCGAGCCTACGCGATCTAACGCCAGGGATATAAGGATGGCATGGGTAATGTGCTCATAATTCATGGCCGTTGAATGAGTATTGAAGCTATCTTCCAAGTTTCGCAATGAGAAAGAAGTAGCTTTCGTAACCTTGGGAAGCTCCAACAGAGAATTAATATGCTCCTGAAAAATTAGGCATTTGTTATCAAAACGATTAGCCAATCGCTCAAGTGCCTTCCTATAGTTCGTACTTGTCATATCGAACTATTGTATTGCTCCCAATGCAGCTCCTGTCAACGACCTCTTTAAATAGTTAAATTTTTGTAAACTATCAAGCGTCTCGTCTTTATCTACCAGATTCTTGAACAGACCAATGAAATTCGGGTACTCGGAAAACTAACCCCGAAAATGTAGCCAACTTTATTTGCTCTAAGTTCGACCTCAAATTTGGCTGCGGGTGAAACAAAGTTGTATTTAAATTTTCACCAGAGATCGTACTGTCTTTCAACGCAGCTAAAAGCTCCATGATCTTTGCCTTCGAACCAATATATACGTCTTCGATTTCTGATCGGAAATTGTCGTTAGCATTTGCTTCCTCAACTATATTATATCGCTCTATTGATGTCTGCAAGTTCAGGATTTGCTTAAAATACGACTCTAGTATACCTAGTCGGCATTCTAACTCAGTTTTCGATAACGAGTCCCCTTTTAAATCAATAAGCCCTCAATGTCTTCAGATCTGCTAACGTCTTCTGCCTACTATCAGCTTAGCATCAGTGGAACCATCGATCTCTCAACTGCCATCAGCTGCTACAATTGGATCCGACATTCTAACAACCGACAACTATTATAAGTAAGATTCAAATTAATCAAACTAAATTGATAGTTTTATTGGATTAATACGTAGTATTGTCACTGATTAGAGAGGGATGGTATGTACTCGTATATGAAACTAATGGTTTCCAGACACTTTATTTATTTATTTCAGTTATTTCATGTATTTCATTCAAATGGTTTGTACATTAAGATATTATCTTTTTTAGTACATAGTATTTTAATTTCAGATGTATGATTTTATTACAAATTTAAAACTAATATATATAAACATTATGGATGAATAGGAAGAAGGGGATAGGTTTAGTGTTATTGTGTGGAGAAATATAGGAGTATTGCACTTTTAAAATTGCAGGGATTTGATATTGATCTTAGATGTGAGGGCAAGGAGTTCCATAGTCTTACAGTGTGAATGAAAAATAAGCGCGAAGAGCTAAGAAAATTGCAGCGGTAGGGTATAAGGTTCGTTGTTCTTGAAGAGCGAGTGAAATTAAGCCTGCTATACAAGTAAGACGGACTTTGATTATTAATAATTTTGTGTAGGAATATACAGTTTCTAGCATTGATATACTATTCCAAATTACAACCAAGTAAATACCTAGAGTATTCGGAGATATGCTCATATCTAGGAATGCCATAAATGTAACGCAGCGCACCATTAAAAGCTATTTGTAATTTACGCTGAGATAATGAGTCAAGACTACTATATACAACCTCAGCATATGTTATGAGAGGTAATATTAACGTTGTTACCAGCTTTCGTCGTGTTTCAATCGGAGTGAAATATGCGCTAAGCCACAACTTACGAAGGCATCCGTAGATACAACCAATGACCACGTTGATGTGATTGTGACCAGATAGATTTCGAGTTATAGTACAGCCAAGACTAGTGATTGATTCTACGACTTTGATTTTACTATTATTAAGATATAAGTCAGGTAGGAGATTAAAATTGAATATTGGAATTACTTGAGATTTTGCCGGATTTAGTAGTAACCCATTTGACACTGACCAAGAATATATACGTTTTAAGTCATCGTTAATGAGAAAAGCGGGTTCATTAAGGTTGAAGTACGGTTTCGCTAGGTGTAGTTGAACGTCATCTGCATACAGGTGTACTGAAGAATGTCTGCATACTAATAGCAGGTCATTTATGAACAGGCAGAAGAGAATCGGTCCCAATATTGAACCCTGTGGCACACCTTGTTTGATTTCCACTAGTGAAGAACTACGTTCACCCGAAACTACCCTTTGCGACCTACCGGAAAGAAAACTACTCAGCAATTTCACTGCCCTTTCACTAAAACCAAAATTGTTCTTTAGCGTTCCTTAGTGTTGGAAACACAGAATTTTATGATTTACTTTATCGAAGGCCTTTGAGAAATCCAGCAGACAAAGAAATGAAACATGACCCCTGTCAAAATCTTGTCTTATTTCTTCAAGTAAATTGACCATGGCTGTGGAACAGCTGTGGTTAGCCCTAAAACCTGACTGCTGAGCACTCAACAACTTATTGAGAGACAAGTGCTTCGTAATTTGTTTTGCTATTATTTTCTCGAAAGCCTTGGACAAGCAGGGTAGAATGCTAATCGGTCTAAAATCGGCAGGAAATGCTGGGTAGGTTTTCTTTGCTATGGGCAAAACTCTCGCAATTTTCCAGGACTGAGGAAACGTTGATGTTGTTATGCACCAGTTGATTACATGTGTGGGATGAGGTACAATTTGCGGTAAGATAAGTCTAATAAAGCGTACTGGTACGCCATCTTCACCTATGGAGTCAGATTTGATAGCTGTTATGGATTGGATAATTTCGTCTTCAGTGACTACTACAAAATCTTCCAGTCTTGGCAGCGAGCGCACTACTTCCTCAGTCTGACTAAAGTCAAATTCATTTATACTGGAATCATTTCCCAGAAATGCATGATTTAGTTCATCGGGATCAAGAACACATTTAGAGTTGTTGCTACTACTAGATATACCAATTTTACGCAAATTACTCCAAAGTTTCTTTGCAGGGAGGGATATATTTAGTTTAGAGGCGACATAGTTTTTCTTTGAGGTACGTACAGCTAAGGTGGCGTAATTACGTGCCGCTTTGTACGAAGACCAGTTATCGTTAGATGGCCTATGCTTCCACTTACTATATAATTTTTTTCTTCTCTTAATAGAGCAAACCACTTCAGACGTAAACCATGGGCATGCTCTGTTTTGTATTTTGACCGTTTTAGTTGGTACACATTGATCGAACAATTATGCTAAAATAGCTTGAAACAATTTTAATTTTTCGTTCGGATCAGCCATTAAGCGGCATTGCTCCCATGGGGCTGAAAAAGTAGCAATTTGAAGATCATTTAAATCAATGGAATTGAAATCTTTAAACGTGAAGGAATCTGGGATAACTGTTTTAGACAAGTTCACATCATAGGTACAGAAAAGAAGATCATGGTTAGAAATATCAAACGATAGTTGGTCGAACAGTAGAACAAGCGACGAATTAGAAACAATAACTAAATCTAGAAGACTGGGTAAACAATTATCAGCAAAACGTGTAGGGTAAGTAGTATTTACTATTTCCATCCCGACTGAAGGGACTAAATCCTTCATTTGGAAAGCAAGTGACTCATTCTTTATTAAATTGGTGTTGAAGTCACCGCAGATGATTATGTGCTGATATATGCACAGTATTCAGAGATAACTGAAAAGAAGGGCACAGGGGAGCAGTGTCTATTGTTACTGTACGCACATGCAACCAAACATTTGGTATTGCAGTCGCGTATTTCAATTAAAATATATTCGATTCCATTGCCACTAGATTTAGTGATAATTTCACATTTCAGATCCGATTTGCAATAAATTAATACCCCGCCACCCGTTGTATCAGTAAATCTATCATTCCTAAAAATTTGAAAATTTGGTATCATATAGCAAAAATCAGGTACGTTCGGCTTAAACCAGGTTTCACTTACACAAATAACATAAATACAGGAACAAGAAAACAAGTATTTTTAATAGTCTAATTTGCTATCGTTTAAACTACGCGCAAAACTCCTGGATAGAACATTTACCATATTGTGCGTCGATTTATCATTCACACTGTATTGGTTTCCTGACCTTGTGATATCCATTAAAAAAGAAGTAAAACAAAACAACAGAAAAAAAGTGCAATACAACTAGAGAGGAGGAAGAAGAATTGGGTAGAGGTTTATAGAAGAAGGGAGGGGAGAAAAACAGAGGAATAAAGACAACAGAATTACAATAGATGAATAGGCTTACGTATAGTAGACAATATTCATTGATGCGTCGCAGTAGCAGCAAGCAGATCTTCAGAGCTTTCAATGAGAAAGCTTTTTCCATTCGCCGACTTCTTAACATACACAGATCCATGTTTTGTGTACACAGCAAACAGTTGTTTCCTTCGTCTGAGACCAAGGGCGCTGTTCAGGAGAAACCGTGTTTGTCTCGTTAGGCTCTCATTTAGATAACAGCTGTTGTCCGCTTCTATGCCCAAATCTTGGAGACGTAATTCAGTCATGTGTTGTTTGCGGTAGTTCGCTGCTGAAATCAGAACGGCGTTTCTCTCTTGTGAATTGCTGAATTTTAACACAATAGGAGGTGTTGCGGTGTTATTGTTGTTGTTACGGTTTTTTGTACGAAAAACGTTTTGTAAGAGAGGCGGCTTACAGCCAATGGTGTGACAGAGTCGATTAAATAAACTTTTAAGGTTCTCATTTGGGAGTGCAGGTACTCGGAAGAGCACTGCATCACACGCTACTTCTTTCCTTTCCAGAGCATCACATCGCCGTTGAAGAGCCACGATTTCTGCACTGTGCGATTGCATAGCTGTGTTGGTGTTTTCTTCAAATATATCGATGCGCTCAACTATGCTGGTGATTTTGTTGTGCAGTTCATCAAATCGCTGACTCCAGGTTGTCTTGACTTCCTCTATCTTGAGAAGAAATTCGCTCTGCATCTTGGAGATTTCTTCTGTGAACCCAAGCCGCATTATTTCAGCTTGTTTAGTAAGATGTTCCTCTACGTTTTGACGGTAAGAGGACCATTGTCACTATTCGGCTGCTTTACTGCAGGTGAAGATGATTGTGTGGGTGGTGTAGGTGACGATGTCAGGCCTCTTGAAGAGATAACTCTTGAACGAAGGTTAGGAGCAGACATGGTTTTCAGAGAATTGTCTTTGGGTGGTATTAGTTCAAAAGAAATAAAGCGAGATGTCGGGAGAAGCAATATATGTACAATACTATAAACTATTTTATTAAAAATACAAGGGCCGGTGTAGAGTTTCTCACTACAGGTTAACTGTCAAAAAGTTTATAATCAATAACGCTTAAGGCTTTATAGGTTCTTAAGTTTATTTGTTGGATTTACACACCGTACTTGCTCACTTTAACTGGACGATAATAAAACCGCGTCTATTCGTGCATACTCTGCATAGCAACAAGTTTCCAAACAACTATGATAATGGAACTGAAAATACAAGAAATTCTACCTCCGCAACTTTCCTCTGCAACTTTCCTAACCGGTTCCAAACTCTCCTTGACCAACGATATCCACCAAGTTTTCAGCAACCAAATATCGTAGAAAAACAACAATACGAGTAAGTCAGCAACAAAGTTCTTAATAACACAGCAACAAATTAACGGCAAGAAAATCGCTTTTCAACAATTTCTTAAAAGCTTAACTAGGCTTTGTACTCATATATATGTGGTGAAAATGAGATCAAAAATTTGAACTTACTGGTGTCTTTTCTTCGAAAAGCTTACAAACTCCCAATTCTAACTCTTCGCACGTCATCAGATTTCCCCACAGTACAGCAACAAAACTTTCGGTCTGAGGAGCTGTTGGGTTGCTAATTATATTACCAAACGGGTGATTCCTTCGATGGCTGATGATGGCGTAGCTGGTTCAGCAGTTGCAATGACGAGTATGAGCTTTTGGTTCCACGGTCGCTTTAAGGCCACAAATACATCTACTCAAATCACAAAACTGCAACCGGCAAAATTTAAACAAATGATAATTTTACCACCTTTATCCAATGGTCTGCTGTGTATCGGCGATGATTTTGTTGCGTTTCCTCGGAAATTTCTTCGCTGCCTTGAAAGATGTGGGAACAAAGCCAAATATTTAATTGCCCCGGGTTTCGGCACCAAAATGTTTCCTGAGAGTTTTCAGGAACTAAGTTCGCTCAACGAATTTATGAACTATTAAATTTTACTTCTCTTCTTCTCAACTTTAATATAAAAGACATGACTTTGAATTGTGTTTAATTTCTTCTTTACTACTAATTTCTTCTTTACGACGGTTGGTCTTCGAATTCTTTCATCCTCGATTTCAATTTTACGCAGTAGCTGCTCGATCTCCTGCAGAGAGAATTTATGGAAGGAGATTTCGAACACTACTTCTCGTTTGCAGAGTTTGATACATTAATTCACAATAGATGAGAAAGGTTGTAATTCAATTACTGTGGTGAATTACTAAGTATAAAAGGAAGTTAAGATATTTTGATATAAATATATAACAAATGTAAGATTTAATGTGAACATGAACAATCGTCATCAAGATTTTATGATACTTGGGGAAACGTGCAGTAGATGAATTAAAAAAAAAAAAAACAAAAGTTTTTTTTTGCTTTAAGCTCCAAGGGGTGGCCGTGGTGTAGTGGTACTAGCAATCGCTCCAGTCGTTCTCGGAACTTCGTAGTGTGTGCATGTGTTTCGGCCAACAAAAGCGGCAGCTGAGTCAGACCTAGACGAATACCCATACGTGTCTGATGGCGGGGAAGGTCACTATATGGGTGGTGAAAATACCTTCCAATCTCTGGCGGCCACTGAGTCAGAGGATGAAGAAGAAGAGGTGCATGCACTAAATAGCACCATTAAACAGCTGGAACAAAAAGTGCTGGCTATTAAAGCCAAACAAGTGGCGAGGAGACTAAAGGCGCAACAACAACAACTCGTGAGCTCTCAGCAACAGTCCACAATTAGCGAGGCTAAACAAAAAGAACAGCCCCTACAACAACAAAAAACAGTGCCAACGAAAAAACCGGCACAGACACAACAATAACAACAACAAAAAGCACAACCGCAGCAACAACAACAGCAGCCGCAGCACAAGCCGCAGAATCAACAGCAGCAGCAGCAAAAACAGCAACAACAACAGCAGCAGCAACAGAAAAAACAACAACAGCAGCAACAGAAACAACAACAGCAAAAAGTCCACACGCAGAGAGTACCTCCAATCAACACATACAAAATCGAATTGAAAGACACAATAGAGCTATGTAAGTCGGCCATAGGCAATAATTTTTTTGTTAAAAGAATTAGTTTAGATAGGCGCGCGATCCACTGTAATACAGTGGAGCGCTACCATAAAATTAAAAACCTTTTAAGGGATTCGACAACGGAGTTCTTCTCCTACACCCCTAAGGGTGAAAAGCTACAGACAATGCTGCTGAGGGGGTTAGAACCGTCGACCGATCCGGAGGAGCTCCTTGCACTGCTGAAAGAGAAGGAGTGCGAAGGGCTCAAATTCGTGGGGGTCAAGCCATTTGTCACGGCTAGAGCCAAAAGGGAGAAGCGGAAACTACCGTTCTTCCTGGTTCAGTTAAGTCCCGACAGCAAACTGGATGGTCTAAGGAGTATAAAAGTCCTAGACTACCAGGTTGTACACTGGGAAAAATTAAAGAGGCGCGAAAACATTTTACAATGTGTTCGCTGCCAAAGAACCACAAATCCGAGGAATGCGCTCTAGGTAAGGACGGAGCGTCCGAAAAAAGCCAGCTCTCTTGTGCTTTATGTAGGAACACGGGACACACCGCAAACTATCGGGGTTGTCCCAAATTCCAATACATAAAACGAGTAAATCTGACTCGGCAGCAGAAAGTGGAAGTTAAACGTCCACTCGTGCACGCCCCAGCGCCTAGAGCACCGGAACCTGTACCTGACATGCTGGCTATCTTGCTCTCTATTCAGGGGCAGATGGCTCAGTTTCAGCGTCAAATACAGGAACAGGCTAAGCGGGTAGATCAAATATATGCGCTGCTGCCGGGCCTAACGCACCTCCAGTCGTAATGGGTAAGAACATGGCGGAGCAAACCCTGAAGGTCTTTGCAGTGAATGTTAATTCACTGATTAGGTTCGAACGAAGAGCCACTCTGTTTAAGTTGCTTAAAGACCAAGCCCCTGATGTGCTTTTGGTTAGCGAAACTAAGCTTACCAAAAAGCACAAAATGAGGCACAGAAGATATAAAATATTACGGAGAAACCGACCCAACTCCATTCAAGGAGGTGGTGTTGCGATCTTTGTTAGAAAGGGACTGCGTTTCAAAAGAATATACAGTCGTGTAGTACGTAGGTTCCAGGTCCTGGAAGCATGCATCATGTACATACCTCTCCGTTGTGGAAAACGGTTATACATGGTGTCTGTTTATGCACCTAAAGCTACTCAATCCAACTTATTCATCTCAGAGCTCGAGACACTTTTTCGATTCCTGAGACTGGAATTGGAGGAGAACTACTTTATTATCGGCGGAGATTTCAACCCCAAACATAGTGATTGGGGAAATAATATACCAAATACTAGAGGAAACCTACTGTTCAATTGGTGGGGTCAACACAGCATAATGTATCGACTCGGGCTTAAGGCGACTGATAGTCCGTCGTTTCCCAGATACGGGTCCTATTTGGATCTTCTACTGTTCGACTCACGAATACAACTGACATGCACTAACCAACAAACTACAAACTGTCTACGCACTTTCGTGTATGACAGTGACCATTGCGGTCTCAGCACCGAAATAATTGTTCCCAACGAAACTGCGGAATTGGAAGAGTTTGTTCAAAGGTATTCCTACAATTATAGTAGGGTGCGTTGGACACACTTCTCCAGAACGCTGACGAGAGCACTCTCCTCGAATTCGCTCTATCCACCGTCCAATAGAAATCTGTCAAACAAGGAGATTGACAGGTATCTAAAACTAATGGACGAGACAATTAAACGAACTATGGACAAAACGATACCTCGGTATCAACACACTGACGAAGAAGACTTATTCCGCAACGCAACTATTGACGCACTGCACCGACATAAAAGTAGGCTGCTGTCAAGACTAAAAACCTTGTACAGACAGTTTACTGACAGACATAACCCAGAGATCATGACATTGAAGTCGTCGATTAAAAACCTCCAAACATTAATAAAAGAAAATTACAAAAAATCTGTAAGTTTGTATTGGAACAATAAAATTCGGGCTGTAAACACCAGCAACCCGAATATGTTCCCGCAAATAAATAAAATATTTCGGAGAAATAATTAGAATCACCCGAACGACGAACAACGAACAAATACTTGTAGCAGCACGCATTAATCCAAGTGAGGCCGTTGATGATGACAACTTCTTTGTGATCGAGGATTCACAGGAGCAGGTAGAGGTTATAGGAGGGACTTTCCAGGAAGTTTACAAGGCGAATGTTATCATTGGCCCAAACCACGACCTGGAGAATCGAGTCCTTGTACACAATTTCTACCTTCGAAATGAAATAGAGAATTGGCGATTCGAGAGCTCGGGCTTCACCCAGTTTACTGACGAGAATATGTCAAATAACGTCATCACCAACGACAGGGTACTACCCCCTTTCATTTCGAAGGAAGAGCTTCAAACGATCTTCGAATCGCTTAGAAGTAAGAAATCAGTGGGAACCGATGAAATACCGAACATTGTACTTCGACATCTCCCACTAGAAGCGGTGAACATTTATACCACCCTGTTTAATAATGCAATGAATAATGCACATTATCCAGCGCATTGGAAAACTGCGGTGGTACATCCCATACCTAAAAGGGATAAAGATACGTCCAATCCGGCGAATCTCCGCTCGATCAGTCTTCTTCCAAACATCAGTAAGGTTTTCGTGAAGGTAATCAATAGAGTCCTGACTAAGTGGGTTGAGGACAAACATATAGTTCCGGATAATCAATTCGGTTTCAAGGTGGCGCATGACATCATTTATGCTGTGTCGAAACTGGTTTCTGATATCCAATGGAACAAAGGCAAGAACCAGTGCACTGGTGCCTGCCTGATTGACTTGGAGAAGGCCTTCGATACCGTATGGTTAGAAGGGCTCTTTTTCAGGTTGAACAGGTTGGGCATTAGTAAACCACTGATGTTTGTTCTTTTTGATATGCTCTCCAGTAGACAGTTCATCGTGAAGAATGGCGGTGTGACTTCAGCTGGAATATTTAATATTAAAAACGGTCTGCAACAAGGTGCGGTAAATTCGCCGATCCTATTCAACATTTACACAAGTGATCTGATAGGTTCACTTCACCATGCCATAGCGTACGCACATGACTTAATCGCGTACAGATCAGGTCCAAAGATTGAGGTCATTAACATACTTTTGCAACGTGACTTCGATAAAATTAAACGATATTGCGATGACTGGAAGTTAAAAATCAACTTTCAGAAATCGGAAACCATTCTGTTTAGGATGCCTTTGTCTGGGGAATCTAGGGATACCAGAAACAATTGGCGAAAGTTCTCTATCGTCGGACAACATGGACAGCCACTTGCTTGTCGAAATGTAGTCAGATACCTTGGGATCTGTTACATGGTCCTTATCAGGCCCATTCTTGTATTTGCATGCCCCGTGTGGTTCAACGTGAGAGCAAGTTTATTGGAAAAGATTCGGGTGTTTGAGAGGGCTTGTCTTAGGACTTGTCTTCGCTTATACAGAACACCAGAGTCTGAGTACATAAAATTCTATCCTAATGAGGTCTTGTACAATACGGTGAACCTGATAAGAGTGGACAATTTCATCATTTGGTTAACTCGAAGGCACATTGCGAGAGCAATGACCTCATCGAACAACCTGATCTCAGGGGCTTACTACCCCAATTATATGTATCACGAGAGAGCTTGCCTTGACGGCTTTATTCCTCCAGAAGCGTTCCTCTATCTAGATAGTAAAGGTCTGATCCAGGACAGATTGGCGGTGCCGCTAATCTTCTAGGTCGCTCCAACAGCTGCGGACAGGCGACTCAACTACGACAGAGACGTCGCGCATGGCAGTGCGGAGCGTCTCCGGTTCAGTAGGGCGGTAGGGAGTCGTGACAGGAGGGATGTTGCTCAGCAGCACCAGCAGTTTTGGTGGCTTGATGAAGGCGAGCATGCTTCGTCGTCGAACTCCTCCAGTGATAGGTAGCTCCATGTAAGCAGAGTGGGCCAGCCTAATTTTTGTTCTTTTAGCCATGGCTGGCTTATACAATTTTAGGTAGTATTAAGTTAGATTTTAAGAGAAAAAAAAAATATATATATATATGTTTTATATATATATATATATATATATATAAAACAAACAAAATATATATATAAAACAAACAAAAAATAAATATATACGTATATGTACATCTATAGGCATATATGTATATACGAAGTGTATATGCGTTGTATATTGTATATATGTGTATGAATGTATTATATGTAAGTAGGTTAAGTAGATTATGATTTATTCTTTAGTTTAATTAAAAAAAGTCCAGATACTAAGTTTTTGATTAAAATTTATTTTCCTAGTTTTAGTTTTAACGTAAATATAAAATTAAATAGAATGTAATGTACGTCGAAAGACTTATTTTAAGTGTTAGGTTTAACTTATAGTGCCCGCATGGGGCCATTAAGTTAGTATAAGATTACTTGTAAGTTATTTAAGCTAGGTTTTAAGCGTTTTTTTGTTTAGCATGTAAGAGTTAATTAAGTAAAATAAATAAAAATGCATTTAAACTGACTAGCAATCGCTTCTCACTCGCAGGGTCAAGGTTCGAATCTTAGCCACGACAAAAGTTTTCATTTGTGCAATTGGAACTCAGTCAGAAAAATCTGCGTGTGGAAGGCATAACACTGACATGTAGATTTGGCTGTTGTAGGGTTTTCAAGCACAAATCAACCGTTAAAATTCACAACCGGAATCATTCCGAGTGAAGAAAATCTCTCCGTCCTATTCGGACTCCCACCTCTGGAGAGCCAATATCGAAACCAAATACACCTAACTTTCAAACTACTACATCACAACAATGCTTTCCTTTCTCCTCCTTCTATCTTTCCGCCCGCGCCCTGTCAACAGTAAACGGGTATTCAAAACCAATTAGGCGCGCGTAAATTATAAAAAAAAAGCTCCAAAGGCTATGAATAAAAAATGAGATTACATGGTTTTGGATAATTTTTATTTTATGTATGTACTAAAACAGTTATAAGAGAGATGCAGAGTGTACTCCTTGGTTTTTGTATGCATGCTAGAGTATTTCACTGCGAATGCTTATTGATGCTAACTGCTGCCTCACTTTTGATCATGCTTCGAGATTCCAATTCAATTAAAGTGTATAGTCCACACTATTTTAAAATAATTGTCGCAAAGACATGATTTGATGGAGTATCTCTTGGTATTGTAAAAAGTTGAATGATATGATTATTGAACGTCTGCTTTAGGAATGCTTACTTCGGCCGTTTGGTTTCTGACTTTCTTGCTGCTTTTTTGTTTTGTGAACGGTTTTAAAAGTGTCAGTATTATCATTAATATTTCAATGCATTTGATAAGCGAGTAAATGGTAAATTTGTGGATATCTTCTTTAGGCTGCAGTAATTGAATCTCGTTTGTGTTATTGATGTGGATACCATTCATCATTTTTAATGAGATTCTCGGTATTCTTTTTCTTTCAGATTGAGTTGAAATATTGCGGGAAATGCCTTAACCATCGATGCTTCTCTAGAGATGAATTATCATTTATTTCAATTTATAGTAGTGTTGTTAAATTTTATCAGCATATGCCATGGATGCTATGAAAAGTATTTCCGTGCTCTAGAATGCCAATGAACAGGTTTAGGAGTAGAAGGCCTGTGCGAATTTCGTCTATTGTTGAAACGTGTTGCCTTTTGGCGGTGTTACAAGTACCTGATAGGCTATTTAATAAATTAGGCATACATGTATCGCTTTCTTTGTTTACAATATCTTTAAATTTACGAACTGACAGATTATTAAAGTTTGCGTGGCCGTCGCTCAAGTGGTCTTTGACTGGCTTCCAAATCGAAAGATTCGGGGTTCGAATCCCAGCCTCGCCCGAAAGACATATCATCCATATTTTCAGTTAACGAAAATCAAGTAAGACGAGTAGTTGACTAGAAATCAATATCAAGACTACCTCCACTAAGAATTTAGTTTCCCCATTAAATGTTGGATGCCACCCATGGAGCGAAATAACCACTGAGCCCAAACATCTTTCTTCCACTCTCTATCCCATTTTCCAAAAAACTTAACACATCCTGAGGCATTATAAGTTGTTAAGAAAAGTGCAACAGAGTAGGTTATAAATTAGAATAAGTTTATTTGACATAATTCATAAGATGGAGTATTACAATGTTTACTTAATTGATGAATGTATTCAGTGATAGTTTTTCATTCTCAACACCTTCCCTGAAGAACTATTTCAAAAGAAATTCATTTCTTTTATAAGAAAGTAAACAATTAAATCAGAATTGAACAATTTAAATATTATCTGAAAGTTATTTAACTATTATTCATATGAACCAAAATATTAAAAGTTAAAAAAAGAAAAAAAAAAATTATGTTATGTACATTATGTATGTAAATATATGGAATTCATTAGAAGAAAAAAAAAACTTTACATATTATTTTAATCCAAAACCTTCTGCAAAAAAAGTTTGTTTGGTTGCAGGTACGCCTTTTGTGAGGATATCTGCCAACATCTGGTCGGTTGGAAGATACTGCAGCTTGATTTCTGAACTCTTTAATTTTTCACGAATAAATTTTTCCTTGATGTCGACGTCCTTTGTTCTTGGCGAATAAGAGTTATTTGTAACGATGTGAATAGCACTTTTATTGTCGCAGTGAAGTATCATTGTTTTTGGTGCATCCGGAGACAGCTCACCTTCCAAGCGTTTAAGCCAAACAGACTCTTGGATAGCAGCAATAACAGACATTATCTCAGCTTCAGTTGAAGAAAGCGCTACAGTTCTTTGACGTTTTGTAGCCCACGATATAGCACCCGATTGAAACGTAAACACATAGCCAGATGTAGAACGTCTGGCATCTATATCGCCAGCCCAGTCTGCATCACAGAATCCAGCCATTCACATTCTTCCTTCTGATAGACAATGCCCTTGTCAATCGTGCCCTTTAGGTACCTCATTACACGTTTGACAGCTGTCCAGTGTGCCATACCTGGATTCGTAAAAAATCTACTAAGCAGATTCACGGCGTAGGAGATGTCGGGGCGCTTTATTTCAGCAGCAAAGAGTAAACAGCCCATTGCCTGGATATAAGGCACATCCTTCATTTGTTGTTTTTCATTTTCATTTTTGGGACACATATCTGAAGAGAGCTTTTGATTCAAGTTTATCGGTGTGGAGATAGGATTGCACTCATCCATGTTAAATCGTCTCAAAATATCTGAAATGTACTGAGATTGATCAACGACTTACTTCGCTTGATCCGTATGCCTAAAACTGATGTAGCTTCGCCCATATCTTTCATTTTGAAGTTTTTGGACAACTCATCTTTCAGATGATTCACCAGATCAAGTGAGTTTGAAAATATCAGAACGTCATCGACATAAATGGCAATGAATAACATCTGGTTTCCAGAATATTGAAAATATATGCACTGATCGACATCGCTGCACCTTAAACCCAATTTGATCAGAATATTATTAAGTTTTTCATTCCACACTCGACTAGATTGTTTGAGTCCATAAAGGGGTTTACGTAGCTTACATACACGATCAGAACCATCTTCAAAACAGCTTGGCTGAGTCATATAAATATCTTCTTTTAACTCACCGTTCAAAAAAGCCGTTACAGCATCCATCTGATGCACAAAAAGATCATGTCTAGCCGCTAATAACGGATTGATATGTACCTCACTACAGGTGCAAAAGTTTCCGTATAGTCGATCCCTTTCTGCTGACAAAAACCTTTTATGACCAATCTTGCCTTCCATCGAATGGGTTTTCCTTCAGTATCAAATTTTGTTTTGAAAACCCATTTGGAACTAATAGCCTTCTTATCAGCCGGCAACTCAGTTAAGGTCCAGGTTTCATTAGAAAGTAATGAGTCAAACTCTTCTTGCATCGCGTTCCTCCACAAATCGGCATCACAACTCGAAAGAGCTTCTTTTGTACTTCCAGGATCACTCTGAATTTGACCTGTTGCTATGAGATTGTAGTTCGGTCTTGGCAGCGTTATAATTCGCTCAGAACGCCGAATCATTTTATCATCTTCTAAGGTAGTGACATCCTCATCCGGAACAAACGTTTTGTCATCAGCAGCATCACAGTCTGAATAATCGCTCATAGTGGTTTCATGATTGGATGCAGCTTCGTGTGGATTAGCTTTCAAACTAGTCGTTGGCAATTCCAGTAACACTTCTTCCCCTGAATTGACAATTGTATTCTCTTCATCGTTCGAGATGTCATTTTCAGACTCCATGAATATAACATCACGACTCGTTACGATTTTCTCCGTCACGGGATTAAACAATCGATAAGCTTTCGAATTTGTGCTGTATCCAAGTAGGATACACTCCACGGATTTGGCTTCCAATTTTGTCCGCTTTTCTTTTGGAACATGTGCCATGGCTTTGCAACCAAAGAGCCGAAGGTGTTCCAAATCTGGCTTTCGCCCTGACCACATTTCTTCTGGTGAACAATCGTTGCTCCTACAAGGTACTCGGTTCACCAAGAAAGCTGCAGAAGTAGCCGCTTCTGCCCAGAACTTGTTGTCCAAACCGGAATCCAACAGCATACAACGCACTCTTTCAGTGCGATTGATACGTTCCGTGACGCCATTCTGTTCGGGCGTATAAGTAACAGTTTTTTGGTGTAAAATACCATTCTTAGCTAGAAAACTTTGAAAAACAGCTCCAGTGTACTCAGTGCCATTGTCGGTACGGAGCACTTTAATTTTCTTTGAGCACTGATTTTTAACAAGGTTTTTGAATCTCACAAACTCGGCAAACACATCAGATTTTTGCTTAAGGGGCACCACAAATACTTTGCGACTAAAGTCGTCGACGAATGTGACTAAAAATCTTGCACCAGAAAATGATTTATACTTCAGCGGGCCAATGTCATAGGAGTAGACTAGGTCAAGAACACTTTTTGCACTGTTCCAGTGTCTTTAAAAGGCGCACGTGTGTGTTTACCTTTAATGCAAACAATACATTTTACATCATTCCCCGCCGAGAATTTGACACCCGATATTGAATTCATTACCTTGGTTAGGTTATTAGCACAAATATGACCTAACCTGCGATGCCATAAATTATATGTATTCGCCACTGACAATGCTTGTTCGTACTGCACCGACACATCAATGGGTTTACAATTTAGACGATACAAATCGTTTATAGCACTTGCTGTTGCAATTAATTTGCTTTCATTATCATAGATATTACAAACATCATGTTCAAAAACCACTTTGTTGCCATTTTTTGTCATCTGACGAACTGATAAGAGGTTAGCACATAGTTCAGGCAAGTGCTCAACATTTCTTAACACAGTATTAAACTTTTTATCTTTCAAAGCTTATTTCACGTCACCAGAACACTTCACAGACATTTTGTGATTACTCGCTACGATTACTTCTTTGTTTGTGACCGACTGTTTTTTATTGTATAATAAATTTTCCTCATTTGTCATATGAGTAGTAGCTCCTGAATCGACAAACCAGTCTGGCGATCTTTTGTTGTTGACAAAGAGAGAAGCAAATAACACTTCATCCTATTCTTGTCGTTGCTGATGTTTGATTTTTTGTTTTTATTTGGACAAGCTTTGCTAAAATGACCAACCTGCTTACACGTGTGGCAACGATATTTGGTTTGAAATGCTTTCTTTTTTGTATAAAGTGCGCTATCAGCACTTTTATTATCAAACTTTACGTCTTGGAGCAGTAAATTCTTCACAACGTCCACGGTAAGCCCCTTTTTGGAATTTTCCACTGCTAGAACTAGTGCCCGAAAGTCATCAAGTAGCCCTGCCAGCATCAGAGATGCTGTTAATTCGTCATCTATTTTTAAGCCGGCGTTTTGTACTTTGAGTGACATTAAAACCATAGTATTTATGTAATCCTGCATGGATTCGCAGTCGGTTAACTTAAGTTGTACCAATTGCTTAAGCAGTTCAACTTTTCGCGTTAGCCCACTGTCATCGTACGCTGAAACCAGAGCATCCCAGGCTCCTTTTGCTGTGGTAGATGTTGCAATATGTGCAAAGTTATTTGGCTCAACCATTAAGGTTATTTCAGCCAATGCACGCTCATTCGATTCCAAATCTTTCTCTTTTGGATCTGCAGATAATCCTGTTTCGATTATCTTCCAGCAATTTCTTATAACCAGGTATGACTTCGCATGTCGCTTCCATATGTCGAAATTCTCGCGACCACGCAGCTTCTCAAATGGAAATGAGATCGATGATGAAGCCATTTTTAACCAATCAGTATAATAATCCACAAATAAACGATGGAATCGCTTGCGATTAGTTACAAAAAATTACTTTGTTTTGAAGAAAAACGTTTAAACTGTCTAATTGCATATTTATTTTACTAAAATATAAATTGAAACTAATTTAATTCGCGACTTTAAAGGCCCATAACCTGTTAAGAAAAGTGCAACAGAGTAGGTTATAAATTAGAATAAGTTTATTTGAGATAATTCATAAGATGGAGTATTACAATGTTTACTTAATTGATGAATGTATTCAGTGATAGTTTTTCATTCTCAACATAAGTGTATTCATACCCACTTGAGTGTTAAGCTCTTTCTGAAAAAAAAAATCCTACTCGTATTTCCAAGAACCACATAGAATAATATTTCTGAAATTGCATTGTTTCTTTTAACCGGTTTAATCAATAAATTTTCGTAAATTTCATTAGCGGTGATGGGAATATTTGTTACGCAGCGCATTATTGCTTATGGTTTTAATTTCTGAGAAATTCAAACGTTCTTCTATTGTCTTCTAGGACAGTTGTTGTTTATTTATCATATCACGACAAGATTAATTTCTCTTTGTGAATGGCATAGTTAATATTTTCTAATTCTCCCTAAATGAGTTTTATTTTATATTGAACATTTATAATAACATCATAATTAAATTCATTGTTTTTGCTTGGTAATGAGTGTATTTTATTTTGGATTCTATATACTAATATTATTCATTTATCTCTCACGCATTGCTGATAACATTTAATGAGCGTTTTGTTTTTCGTGGTTTCAAATTATGTAAAATATTTTGAATCTATCATATCTCATGGAATAATAATGGGGTGTTTTGTAGATTCAGGGTTTAGAATTGGGGTTATGTTCGATATGAATCGTTCGAATTGGTCTAGTTCAATAATGTAGATTAGTTTAGTCTCCGCCTGCCCTACACTACCGTTTGCACTCTTTGTAATTTAGTGAAGTCCAAAATTTGGATGTTGCCTTTGCAAGTGCAGAGAGTGCATCTGAAAAGATTGTTAGTTTCTAATATTGCTTTTATGGCTTACTTTGCCATATTCTTTTGTAATTGTATAATTTTCATTTTCTTTAACTATTTCTTGCCGATATCTACCTACTCGTTTATTATTTTTGACATAAAGCACTTTTTTTTGTAATTTGCACGCGGTCAAGTAGCTTACACACAGCGTGGGCGAAGGAAAATTAAGGAGGAAGTATAAAGAGGTACAGACGAAATGTTTGAAGGTTATAATGACAAGGAAATAAAGAGCCCGGGAACGCATTTCATGTGAGAGTTGTATGGCTTAGGAATGAATTACGATATTTCAGAGTACGTCCGAAACTGGGCTTGAGGATAAATCTTTTTGTTTTTATAAATAGAGGAATTGATGAGCATTCGTAGCGCGTCCCACCTGATACTCTTTGAATGGCTTCCGTTTCTTCTTATGATGTTTAATATCTTTCTCCTGCTTGTTTCTGAGTTCTTCAATGTTAGATAAGTGTGTGTTTTCGAATTGTTCAGGATTAAGTTTAGGTATTCGAGCATAGAAGAGTGTGATGGCTTTTTTTATCAGAATAGTAAAATTATACTCATTAGCGGCTTTCTAGACGAGCTCTTCAAAAGACCGTGAAGGCCCATCTGAATTGAGACATCTATGATTTCAGATAACGTAGAGTGAAAATGAAGGACTTTGCCGTTCATCTTACTTTTATATGTCGGCGTCTTAAATATTTTCTTTTGTATCTCATCTTCTAATATTGAGGTTATTGATGCTGAATTCAGCGCAATTTCGTTATCTATAATGACGCTTTCAGGTACACAGGAAAGGATTAGGATATCTCGTAAAGGTCGTCCTCTACAGATCGTGAGAGTTTTATTTCTCTTTGGCAAACTCCGTAAATTTATCAACGGCTATTAATACAAAAGGCTTCCCGGGCGAAAAGATATCGATATAAAGACTACATGGATAATTGGGTATACGACTTAGGAGTGATTTGGTAGGATACCTGTAGTATTCACTTTTTTTGCCAGTCTTATAGCGGTTCACCATTGATCTTATTTTTGATGCCATTTTAGGGAAGTAGAAGCTTCCTAAAAACTGAGCTCTGTTTTCCTCAGCGTTACGGTGAGCTCGTCGATGTATCTTCTTGTTCGGTTGCAGCGGTAATGCCGTCAATTAATTTTTGGATAAACCTTATGTGATAGTCCTTCAAGTGGATAAATTTCTTATATTTCGCCCATGATTTTTTCAGTAATTAAAAGGCGATTGAAGGTATTAAATTTCTTCAGTCGTTCGTCTACAAGGTAGCCAAGCAGTTAGGGCGTCGGTCAACAGGAACAAAGGCAAGAACCAGTGCACAGGTGCCTGCCTGAGTGACTTGGAGAAGGATTTCGATACCGTATGGTTAGAAGAACTCTTTTTCTAGCTGGACAGGTTGGACAGTGAACCACTGCTATATATTCTTTTTGATATGCTCTCCAGTAAACAGTTTATCGTAAAGAATGTCGATGTGACTTCTGCTGGAACATTAAACACTAAAAACGGTCTGCAACAAGGTGCGGTAAATCCGCCGATCCTATTCAACATTTATACAAGTGATCTGGTAGGTTCAATTCACCATGCCATAGCGTACGCAGACGATTTAAGGCTTACACACACCGCCGCGATAGCGATAGCGATAGAGGTAACGATAGCGATCTATCGCAACACGTTCATTCAAGTTTGTGCATGCACACCGAGTTCGATATATATCGGCGATTACCGCGATTGAACGTGTCTATCGCTGCATGTAGCATTTTATCGTTCTATCGCGCAATAGTAGACGTGGAAAATTTAATTTCTTGTGTAAAAAATTATCCAATATTGTATCATTTGGATAATAGTGAGTAAAATAACTTTAGAAAAAAGGATAAAGTCTGGAGTGCAATTGGTTTGGAGCTGGGGCAAAGTGGTAAGTAAACAAAGGTTTGAGTTCTTTTATTACTATTTATTACTTATGAGTACTAAAATAATCAACAAAATTCTGACGAATTTGATGAATTTCATTTGCTGGTCTTCGTCCATTGGCAGCAGAACTGGTGAATGCCGGTGTTTGTGGTTCGGTGGCATCCAAAGGCTCGTATATTGTATCTGCACTTTCTGACGATTTTGTTCTAAGCAAATTATGTAAGACACAAGCTGCTTTGATGATTTTTACAGTGGTTTCACTATTAGCAGCCAAAGGTCTAAAAAATATTCGCCATTTTTGAGATAAAATTCCGAACGTATTTTCCACGACACGCCTAGCCATGCAGAGACGGTTGTTATATTCTTCTTTAGCATAGTCCTGTCTTGCTATTCTGTAAGCAAACTGTCTCATCAAATATGACTTTAGAGCGAATCGTCACCTATTAACACATTTGGTGTCAATACTGTTTGACCAGGCAAGCATTTCTCTTTTGGCATATTAAATGATCATCTTTCAAAACGCTGTCCCATAGCAGATGCTCCGAAAATACCAGAGTCACTATTTTTCCAATATCCTTCGATATCAACACATATAAATTTGTAGTCGGCATCGACTACAGCCAATAAAACGATTGAAAACTTTTTTAAATAAGAGAAATACGTCGATCCACTATTTTTTGGGCTTTTTATGGTGATATGCTTGCCGTCGCTGCTACCTATACAATTAAGAAATCTCCACTTTTCCCTGTATATGCGCTTAGAGTTTTCCCATATTTCCTTAGTAGGCTCAGGCATATAAACCGGTTGCAGTTTGTTCCATAGAATTTCACAAACTTCTTTAATGATTTTCCCAACAGTGGAAAATCCCATCCTGTAGCTATTGCCAATTGTAACATAACTATCACCCATAGCTAAAAATCTGAAAGTAAATAATAAAAAACTTTAGCTTTATATTTAGCTATTTAGCATTATGTACATACAATATTTAATTTTAAGAGATGAATTAAAAAAATGGAAGAATCTTTGGGATTGTTATGCCAGATTTATACGATCCGAAAAGACCACAACAGGCCAATCTACACCATCTATTCGCTATTATAAAGGCTGGCCATGGGCGAAACAATTGGAAATATTTAAACCCTTTCTAAAGTTTGCTCAGACTGAAACCAATGTACAAACCGATCTTAACGATAGCAGTGAACCGACAAGTATCTTGCGTTCCCCAGCAAATGAAGAATCACGTGAACAGCAACAGCAAAATGTTCCCTTAGAATACATTGTACCACCAAGAAAAAGAAAATGCGAAGCGGAAAGTTCAGTCGATAAAATCTTAACATATCTCCAAGAAAAGCGAAAAGCTTATGGAGTTCACATTTCCAAAATAAATGCCACTGAGCACATGTTCCTAGGTTTTGCCAAAATTGTAGCAACTTTTTCAGCACGAAGGCAAGCTTCAGTAAAAATGAGAATTGCTAAGATTATTTTCGAAGAAGAACTCTTCCAGAGAGAGGATGAGGAATATGCACTTCAATCAGTAAGCACTTCTTTGAGTGGAAGTCTACAAAGCACATTACACACAGTACACCAGCTACCAGGTTCGCCATATACAAGCACCTTAAACGAAGGTCCTCCTTCAGAGAATCTGCCAACAACAGCCCAGTTTTACGAATCTTTTCATTCATAAAACAATGATGTTTTGTTATTAAGGTATTACAATTAAAGACTAAATACTAAAATATTGTGTTTTATTTTTGTGAGCTTACCTCAACGTTACTGCCAGGCGTTCCTTTTCCGTAATAGCACAACGATAGTTGGTGTCCATTTTCCGAATTTCTTCTTCAATTAATGTTACTACCTCAGAAAACATCCATACGACATTCTGAAGTACTGATGAAACTGCTTTTCATCGGTTTTCAAATTTTGAAATAATGTAAAAAATTCTCCTCGATTATCTCGATTTAAATTAATTTCATGCATCCACATTCTTATTCTGTAATATAATAAAAAATGAGTTGAATTTATGTACAAGTATTGTATTAAACTTACGCATTATCTTCTTCGTCTGCTAAAGCAAGCAACAATAGTATTTCTTCTTTTTCATCACTTGAGCTACACATTTTTACAAGACAGATAGATGCTTTCTGAGAACATATAGTGTTACCGTCGTTTCGTTCTCCGCGGTATCAGGGACTGCTCGATGGAGTAGTAGTCGTGGGTAGTTATGGTAAGGGCGCCACGCGATTATCCTTTGTTCCCAAAAGCTCTACAGCGTCGAATCGCGACTCTGCCAGCAAAACTCGCGATCCCATTTCCAGGTCTAAAACAAAACAAAAGAAAAAAAACAAAGGCGAGACCACCAAAACACCTAATCGCCACACTGGGGAAACGGAAGAAACCCCCACGGCCGCTTCCAACTTAGAGGCGCAAGAAGGAAAAAAAACACTATTCACCGTAATTTAAATATGTACAATCCCCTTTATTCAAAGAAACACAATTATAAAATAAAATAAATAAAAAGAAAAGAAGAAATAAATATATATATACTCGTATATAACATATGTATATGAACAAAAGAAAAAAAAAACAAAAATGTATTCCAAGAAATAAAAAAAAATAATAGAATTTAAAAAAAAAAGAAGGTTTACACGACCGCCACCCAGATTTGAACCTAGACGAGAAAGCTCGGATCCGATCCCTTTCGTTTACAATGCGGCGCTTTAACCAACTCAACTAATTCGCATATTTTTTTTTCCATAAATCCTCCAACTCCAAATATGTATATACTTATATAATATACGTACATATATATATTATCATTACTTTAAACTATACTTATTTACTAAACCAAAAAAAAAAAAAAGTGCAAGAGGTAATAGGTTAGTACAATGAATACTTAAGTAAGGGTTAAGACTCCGTCCTGCAGCTCCTCGCTGAAAGCGCCTCCGACGACCTCGTGACGTGTTGGTGGATGGGAAGCCCAGGTGGTATGGTTAGGTGGTCTAATACACCCCCGTGGCTCGGCCTATTTCCTTTGTAAGTCTTTGGTCACTCGCGAAGGAATTCCCTTAGGGTTTTCCAACATAACCCTCACGGTTTAACTGAACCGATCAGGTTTTTTTTTTGTTTTGCACGCACTGTTCTCCTTGCGCGAACACTTGTCTTTTCTTTATCGACTTTTCGTTTGTTGTTTTATTCGTTTCAAAAAAAATGCGTTCCGACGAATCTCTGGGAAAGTTCCCAAAAAAAAAGCACAAAAAAAAGGAAAACACATGACACTCTGTCGAACTCACTCCAAACTCCTCGTTTTCGGTTTTCTTTTGGTTTTGATCTTTTTTTTTTCGTTTCAGGAAAAATTCCGCCCCGACGAATCTCCGGGAAAGTTTCCAAAAAAACAAAAACGAGAAAACGCGACACTCCAGACTCGTCGTTTTCGGTTTTTTTTTTTCCTTGCTTTTTTTTTATTTTTCGTCCCGATCTTAAGTTTTATGACCGACCTGTTACTTAGCTCTCGAATGACTGCCACGATTTCTCTCACTTGCTAGCACTCCTCCTATTTTTCCCGTTCAGTGGTCAGTTATTTCATCACCCCATCCGTGATCGAAACAACTGACCCCAGCTAGCTAAGCTATCTACCGCTAACTTTGCGCTCAATCTAGTTCCCTAAGCTTGACGGGGAAATCTACAAAAAAAGAACAAGTGTGATTCTCGTTAGTCCTTGGGCTCGAACTCAGTACCTCTCACCGGCTTTTAGCCAGTGCTCCTACCAACTACCCCACTCTGGGCTTTTGGGGCTGTTGCACTCAATTGGGGAGACATCTCGTCGGTCATGCGAAAACCTTACAAAGGCCATTGTATTAAAACCATAACAATAGTAATGAAAGCTGACAAGAAACTGGGCAAAAACTTCCATCGCTATCGCGCTGGTGTGTTTACTTGTTTCTCGCTATGCGATAGTCATCGCTGTCGCTATCGCTATCGCCTCGGTGTGTGTAAGCCTTTAATCGCGTACAGATGAGGTCCAAAGATTGAGGTCATTAACATACCTTTGCAACGTGACTTCGATAAAATTAAACGATATTGCGAGGACTGGAAGTTGAAAATCAACTTTCAGAAATCGGAAACCATTCTGTTTAGGATGCCTTTGTCTGGGGCCTCTAGGAATACCCGAAAGAATTGGGGGAAGTTTTCGATCGTCGGACAACATGGACAGCCACATGCTTGTAGAAATGTAGTCAGATACCTTGGGATCTGTTTTTTAACAAACATATATGTAGATGTTGCTCTGACCAGAGCCAAGGGCGCTTTTGCTCTTACAAAGAGACGCATCGCATTGAATTTTATAACAGCCAACTCGATGCGAGAGTGAAGGTAATCTGTCACATGGCCCTTTTTAAGCCCATGCTTGTATTTAGATATATTATGTGGTACAACGTGAGAGCAAGTTTATTGGAAAAGATTCGGGTGTTTGAGAGGGACTTGTTTTCGCTTATATAGAACACCAGAGACTGAGTACATAAAATTCTATCCTAATGAGGTCTTGTACAATAGGACGATCCTAATAAGAGTGGATAATTTTGTTATTAAGTTGACTCGAAGGCACGTTGCAAGAGCAATGACCTCATCGAACAACCTGATCTCAGTGGCTTACTACCCCAACTATATGTATCACGAGAGAGCTCGCCTTGACGGCTTTATTCCTAAAGAAGCGTTCCTCTACCTAGATATGAAAGGTCTGATTCAGGACAGATTCGCGGTGCCGCTAATCTTCCACGTCGCTCGGACAGCTGGGGACAGGCGACTCAACTACGACAGAGACGTCGCACACGGCAGTGCGGAGCGTCTCCGGTTCAGTAGGGCGGTAGGGAGTCGCAACATGAGGGATGTTGTTCGGCAGCACCAAATTCCTCGGGTACATGATAGCTATAGAAATGGAAAATAAAAAATTGTATGTGTAAGTACAATTAGATAGTATAGGTAGGTTAAGATTTATTTTTACATAGTTTAAGTTTTATATTAAGTTTTATATTATATAGGTTTAGTTTTAATATTATAACAAAAAAGTCCAGACACTAAGTTTTTTTTAATTAAAATTCATTTTCTTAGTTTTAGTGTTAATATATGTAAAAACAAAAATAAAAATAGACTATAAGAAACGAACAGACACAGACTAAGTATTATGTCTAACCTAGAGTGCCCGCATGGGGCCACTAAGTTATAATAAAATTATTTTTAAGTTACTTAAGCTAATATTTAAGCGTTTTTTTGTATAGCATGTACGAGTTAATGAATGACATCTAATAAAAATGCGTTTAAACTGACCAGAAAAAAACTGACTGACTGACGTCGGTCATTAAACCGTGCCAAACTTAAAAATTGTTTTTTTTTTTCTTTTTCTTCAAATTGTGTAAATATTTAAAGATTACCAAAACAAACCCTAATAAAAACGCGTTTAAACTGACCAGAAAAAAACTGACTGACTGACGTCGGTCATTAAACCGTGCCAAACTTAAAAATTGTTTTTTTTTTGTTTTTTTTTTCTTTTTCTTCAAATTGTGTAAATATTTAAAGATTACCAAAACAAACCCTACAGCTAAGAAAGAAATTACGTGATGGATGGTGGAGAGCGTTCCGCTCGTCCCCTAACGGGAATTGCAAAATACTGGGTCTGGTACCTCGGCAAAAGGTATAAAAAGAGGAGCAGGTTGAAAATTCGTATTTTAACAAAAATTGAAATAAGTGCTGCTTTAACAGCTGAAACAGCAAAAACAATACAAAAAAACAAAAAACAAGCAGATAATGCGTTGATATGCATCTCTGATGAGGTCCATTACAAGGGGGGTAACAATAACGACTCTAGCGGCATCTGAGTCGGAAGATGAGGATAAACTGGTGGAAGAACTTAACAACAGCATAAAAAAGCTAACAGAAAAAGTGCCTTCCATTAAACAAAAACAAACTGCGAGCAGGCAGAGGGAGCAACTGGAAGTAGAGAGCTCCCAACAACAAAAGCAACAAGAGCAGAAACAACAACTACAGCAACAACAAAACCAGCAGCAGCAGAAACAACAACTGCAGCAAACAAAGCAGCAGAAGCAGCAACAGAAACAAGAGCAGCAGCAGAAAAAACAGCAGCAGCAGAACCAACAGCAGCAGCGACTGCGACAGCTGAAAAAACAGCAGCAAGGACCTGTATAAGATGGTCATTGGTAATAATTTTAACATAAAGAGATTGGTGAACGATCGCCATGTCACCCACTGCAATACAGTGGAGGGCTACGCGAAAGTGAAAGAACTCTTAAAAGAAACGACGACGGAGCACTACTCATTCACGCCGAAGTGTAAAAACCGGCAATCGTTGCTGCTGAAGGGGTTGAAACCGTCTTCTGATTCTGAGGAGATTCTGGCAATGCTCAAAGGGAAGGAGTGCGAAGGACTCAAGTTTGTGGGGGTAAAGCCATTTACCACAGTAGAGCCTGGCGGGAGAAACTTAGTCTGTCCCAAATTTCCTACGCCCGAATGGCGTCAGGTAGGGGGGCTATGGTACAGCAAGCGACTGTTGCTTCTACGGCGCCAATGCCGAGAACAACGGAAGCTGCACCTAACATGCTGGCCATCTTGCTTGCAATCCAAGGGCAGATGGCTCAGCTGCAACAGCAAGTATAAGAGAGATTGGGGAAATAATTTGCCAAAATACAAGAGGGAACCTACTATTCGATTGGTTTGGTCAGCACGATGTCATGTACAGATTCGGTCTTAAAGCGACGGATAACACGTTGTTTCCCAGAGGCGGGTCGTATTTGGATCGACTGCTATACGACGAACGTATACGGCAGTGTGGATCGTCTCATGTTCAGTAGGGCGGTGGGGAATCGCGATAAGAGGGATGTCGTTCGGCAGCATCAGCATTTCTGGTGGTTGAATGATGGAGAAGATGCTTCGTCGTCGTTTCCGTCAATTACGAACCAACCTCACTAATGAGGCAGAGCTGACCAATCTATTTGCTCTGTGAATAGCCATGGCCAGCTTGCATAGGTTTAGGTTAGCTTTTAAGAGATATATATATATGTATATTTGGGCATAATGTCTATGTGTATGTATTGTGTACGTGTGTATTGTCTATGTAGGTTAGGTGGACTAAAGTTTATTTTAAGTTAGATATTTAGTCCATATGCAAAGTTTTTTTTAAATTTTTTCCTTAGCCTTAAGCATAGAAAATAAGTATTTCTTAATAAAATGTAAAAAAAAGTCGAAGGACACAGATATAAGAGTTTGGGGTAGCTTAAAATGCCTGTGTGGGGCCAGAAGTTAGTACAAGATTGATAGGTATTTTTAAGCTAGCATTTAAGCATTTTTTGTTAGTATGTAGGAGTTAATGATTAATAAAATAAAATGCATTTAAAAATGAAAAAAAAAGTTCAAATACCTTTTAAAAGTGTTAATTATATCTGTCACTCTATATCGTAGTTCGATTAAAACATGCCTAGTGTAATTTTCAAAAAGAGTTTGTATTTGATATCTATGCTTGTCCCAGATTTTTAAGACCACTTGGTTACGAAAAGCATTTTTACTAATTTCAACAGTGGGGATCAAACTTTGTGACGAGCTATCATCAATGGGTTCGATAGCAGTCCGCAGGCCTCCTCTTGATAATGAATTGGCCACTACATTTTCTTTACCTGGTTTATACTTGAGGTCGTATTCCTCGAGCATGGCCTTCCAAGTTTTCATTTAACTGTTAGTGTTTTTATAGCTGGTAGTCGACAAAAATTCCCACCTTTTGAGATCCGTAAAGATAATTCCTTAACGAATTTAGCAACCATGTAATAGCCAGCATTTCCTTCTCATTAGCAGCATAATTCTCCTCAGTTTCTTAAGAGGAGAAAATATTCGAACTTACTTGGTTAGTTATTTGTTAGTTCCTGTTTAAACATGTTATGTGGTTGTATGTGACTGCGTTGAGATATGGTCGGCTCGACAGTGGTTGAGTCTCGTTTTAAGATTTCTGCGCGATATGCGTTAATAATTTTCGTATACCATATTATTGTATTTGTATTGACACAGTTTCTGAAGTTAGGAAAAACTGATCATCATTTCGATGAGTGCTGCTTATGTTTGTTAGATTAAACACGGCTTGCTCAACTAACGTTTTGAGCTGCATAAGATCGAGCAGCTGTAGATCCTACTCTCAGGTCTTTCAGCTTAATTTGTTTTAGGTTCGCTTGTGACATTATGTAAAATAAATATAGCCAATGACTACTCTTTTTATCCCATTTCTGAGTTTCAAAGTAGTAAAGCGCAAACAATGTAACGACTTCTCACACGCTCCTCTTTTTCAATACACACAATTCTCTCTCATCGTCTGACAGTCAGATCAGTTCGTAGCCACCACTGCCATATACAGAGGATATTCTTCGATTCCATCTCCAGAAGATGCAACTTCATAAAGTGGCTTACAGATATTTTATTCTTTGATTTCATTCAACGAGTGGACTCGTTGCTCCTTTGGACATGACGCATACTCCTATGTAATCGATTAGATTACGCAATATCTTAAGTTTCTGAGTTTGTGAAAGTGGAGCTCGGTAGGACAGCAGAGAAACCTGAGTCAGAGATTGTCGTCACTAAGAACAAATTTTCAAAAGAATTAGGTCCATTTAAGATATCTAACTGACTTGATGTAAAGGGTGTTTTTTTTTAATTTTATAATCAAATAAAACCCATTAGAGTTATGGTAGTGGTATACTGGTCTCGGGGCTGACTCGAATGCGGTGCAATCGTTGACCACTTTTTCGAGCAGCAGGAGCAATAATGCCGTAAGTGTTCGCCTACAAACTTTTCATCGTCTCTGGTTTATCGTCGTTGACTAGCGACTTCCTATTTCTCCACAGTAAGTAATCCAAAGGTCCTAAGTCATACGATCTTGTAAGCCAATACCCACGTGCATTCCATAAACGGCTTGTAGAATTTTTTTAATCAAAATGCGTCGATTTTCCTTTCCACCAAAGCTGAGGTTCATCGTTAGACAACATTTTACGGTGAAAAGGAGCAGTCTAGTTTTCAGCCTACTAACTGGATGTACCACGCATGCCTCAATTCTTGCACAAGCTGGAATTTTTAAACCAGCCAAGCCAAGATCGTTCCGCAAAATCTTCTGAATGGATTATTAGAATCCTCCTCAATACTATGCTTTTCAGCACTTGACTACATCTCTGTGGAAACGTATAATTAACCACAATATGCATGGCAAAATACTCCACGGTTATTCAAATTAGTTGCCGTACCGCACGGTAAATGTCGCGAAGCTCACCACGGTTTCCGAAATAAATTGCACTGCTTGAGTACATTCTGCTATCTAAATTATCACTAAATTGAACACAAATCAGCTGCTGGTTGTCAAATTGCTTTTTGTTGGAAAAAAAAAAAATTTGCCAATCTACGAGTAAAAAACAAAGCAAACAAAAGACTCTACATATACTTGTTATCAATCTATTTATGTTTCAAATTGTTTTCAATTTATATGTTTCTTTGAGGAGAAGTGGGAAAAAAACAAATGCCTCTTTTTTACACCACGGACTGTGTAAATGTATTTTAGCTTTTGACAAATTGTTACATTTTATTTAAATTATAAATAAGGCCGAGTATAACTACTAGAAACAATAAGCTCAGATGCAAACATTGAAATTTCGTATTTTATTCTGTTTATGTGTCGCAAATAATAATA
The DNA here is from genome assembly GCA_963966105.1 of Volucella zonaria. Lineage (NCBI taxonomy): Eukaryota > Metazoa > Arthropoda > Insecta > Diptera > Syrphidae > Volucella > Volucella zonaria. The sequence goes on along the minus strand of OZ014530.1, from coordinate 145,712,921 downwards.
AATGCAATTCTTACTACCTTCACAGTGGAATATTCGATGATATTGTTTTTAGAAGTTCATCTACTCGTCCACTCATTCCGGTAAATATTTTTGGATGAGGTCCAATCATTTGTACAAATGAGCCCACGTCTGATGAAACCTTAAAAAAAAGAAAATTACAGATATGTTATACGCGTTATGTAAAATTGGAGAGCTAAAAAATAACAAAATGTATTATGAAAGTATAAAAGGATTTCTTTGGAAATAGCTTCGTAATGCAACCTACATCAATTTCTTGGCTGGAATTGGCTAAAGAGATGATTCGCAATAAAAATGGTACTTAAGTTTCTTTTATTTCTAAATGTTGGCTATTTAATCGCAAAAGTTTTTGCGTCTTTCAACTAAATAATTAAAAAAATGTGTCGCAATTAATTCGATTGAAAGACTAAGAAGGAGAAAAATTACTATATTTAATCGTTATAATTTCATACTTATACGACAAAGTGGCTGCGTTCTATAAATTCTTTTAATTGCCAATCTTTCCTCTGTTTCATTCCCAGAGTATCTTTTCGCGGATGTCCACCGGGACTTAATACTAAAATGTCCGCAATATTTCTTTTATTCACAATAAACATGCAACTACTTTTACATAATTTTATCTACGAATTTTATAAAAATGTATTTTAACTACATGTAAGTTTGAAATAAAACAACAATTAACATTCTGCGCGCTTTCAAATCTCAACGGCGACAGAGAATTTAACTTTCTATCGGCAAGGGCGCTATGCGCTAGTTTTTATGTCGACCGCTCGACTTTTACCATCCTGTGAGGCTATCGATTTGATGGTTTTTCCCATCAACCACTGTTTAGCTTGTAAAATTGTCGTCTGCTATCAAGACAAGCGTACACCAATTTGACAATCGCTTCTCTTGCAGCTTCAGCAAATACTCTTTAGACCGACGCTCAGATTCGACGCAAAAATTCACTGGCGTCAGCATTTCTCCATCACTTGGTTTGATCGACATAGAAGGGTCGCCATAACCGTGGACAACTCTTTGAACGTCAAATATGACAGTCCCACTGTACAAAAGAGATGCGTCTTGGTAGTTTTTAGGGCTGCCTTCCACAGACCCCCAAAATGACGCGCACTAGGAGGGTTGTGGTGAAAATTTATCTACTCCGCTGCACACCAGGTTGCAATCTACTTTTGGGTCTGCTGCTTCAAATATTGCTATTGGAATTATCGCAGAGGATATAAGTACATTCCACGTAGCGCGGCAAACCTCTTGAGGGCTGGCAGAGGATATAACGACATTCCACGTAGCGCGGCAAACCTCTTGAGTGCTGCTACGAAACTTTGTGTGGATAAATGGGATACCACCTCCAAATTTACTTGCTCAAGACCAGATAAAAACGAATAAATAAAACACAACATATTTTTTTGTGTTGGGAACAAGAGACTTGCTCAGAAAAAACCCAGCCCTTTATTTTGCCATCCGATTCTATAATAAATACTCGAGTCACTTTTGTGCGCGCACCGTACTACGGTGATAAGAGCAAACCTAAATACTACTGCATATACTCGTGTGCTTCGCATACGATACAGTGACGACGAAAACTCATGTTTTCCAATCGTCCTCATGCTGTAGACTCGTTACCGATGGCTGGATTGCTGATGACTCTAGGATCGGCTGAATACACTGGCAAAATACAAATTTTCTGTACTGGCCTGGCTAGCTGTCCTGTTTCGGTTTGTACTATCGCTGACCTCACTACTCTATCCTTGCTCCTTATCAGTTGGCAAACTCTTCCCATTGACCACTGTGCTGGCGGAAAATTCTCATTTTTAATCAACACTAATTATTCCACTTTCATGCTTTCCTTCTCCCTCCTCCATTTCTTTCTCTCTTGCAACGCCACCAGGTACTCTTTTTGCCACCTTTTCCAGAAATGGTTTAACATAGGCTGTCTCATTTTCCATAACTTTACCCCTTTCGTTTCGGGCTGTTCCACTTTCGCAAATGGTGGTGGCAACAATATGGCTGGCAGATCTGACATCAATTCCTGTTCCAATCGATAGTTATATTGTGAACAGATCACGCACTTTTGTAGGAAGTTCCGCAACCCACCAAGCAGCCTCGGAATCTAGAATCGCAGGCGAATGAATTGCATCATTATCTGTGCTGCACCATGTTTTGCCGTTCTGTGCGCACTATCGATCACTAACCACGCTAATCTCGACCCGTCCGGTATGATCACTGGATGGCGCATCTCAAAACTCTCCGCTGGCTCTGTGAAGGCGCCCACCAACACGCAACATACCCTCTTTATCGAAAATCGGTCTGAGTGACTAGACTACTGCTGTACTCAGGTAGCTGGCCATTACTGCGAAGTGCAGCAATGTCCTTTCCATAACTTTCCTCTTGTGCTTTTCGGTTCAAGTATTGCATCGCAGTTATTCTTTCGTTTGCTGTCGTGCAACGGACGTAAATTCTCCGCGTCGTCGTCTCTTGTTTCGTAGTTTCGTTTTCAGAATGTGCGCAAAATTAAACACATATCCAACAATACTTAAATGTATACATACTCAACTATCGGTACTATCACCCGCTCCTTTGGTATCCATATGTCAAGACTTTCATCGAATCTCGCAACTATACACACATGCATCTCCTTCAATGCTGCCTCCGGCATTGCCTTTGCCATCGGATTTACTGGCCACTCGTTCTCGGCTAACCGTGGCCATGCTGGCCCCTGCAACCAAAGTTCATTGTTTACTAGCTCTGCTGGCATTATTCCGCGACTTAACAGGTCAGCTGGATTATCCCTTGTGCCGATATGTCGCCACATTTTCACATCTGTCTTCATGTTGCGAGGAAGTTTTTGCAGCCAATGCAACGTTACTATCGAATTTGTCCATAATACATATTCAACTGTCGCCCATTCCATTGCTGTCCATATCCCTATCACTAATCAACTTAATAACTCTTCTGCAGCCAATTCTAAACGTGGTATAGCTACCGTTTTAAGCGGTGCTACTCTTGTCTTTGAGACGACTAACTTACTGGTTATCGTTCCAGTTCCTCGCTCTACTCGCACATATATTACCACTGCATAAGCGGCCATCGAAGCGAAACCGTGAATTTGAATTTATGCTTCTTTATCGTTCCGAGACATCTATCGATTCTAAAGTGTTCCAGATGCTGAATTTCCACCATGCTATCCACCTATTCTTCATTTTAACTGGCACCTGCTGATCCCAATCAAGACTCAACCTCCACATGTCTTGGATTAAAAACTTTCCCAATATTGTTACTTGCGCAATGTATCCATTTGGATCGTATAACTGAGCCACACATACCAATATATTTCGCTTTGTGACCTTTCCGTCTATGTCTGTTGTTTTGACCACAAATGTGAATTGATCAGCGTCGATCAACCATTGTAAGCCCAAACCAGAAGCTCGCTCTACGCTATCGAAAATCATTGTTTTTTCGCTGTCCAAACTAAACTTTCTTTCTAGATATTCACTATTCGACTTCCACTTTCGTAATTCAAAACCTGCTGTCCTCAATACTTTATCGATTTCCTTCGCTCGTTGAAGGGCGTTTTGCTCGCTGTCGCCCCCTGATACACAGTCATCCATGTACAGGTCATTTTCTTCGATTACTCGCGCAGCATCAGAAAATGATTGCTTAGCATCGCGACCACATTGTATGACGGTTCGCACGGCATTGTGTACAACTCGGAATTTTTTCGTTATACAATGATGTGGGATATAATACACTAGCTCGCCAGGTTTGGGCTGTTCGATCGCTCTGGTCATGTGTCCCAGACGTTCCTGCTCTCGCATGAAGTCAATTTATTTCTCTTTTAGCCAGCCTAGACACTTAATCCTTATCTAATTTTTTTTCGAAATATATAAATCTTCTCAACGCTATTCCTCTCGAACTTCCAATATCTTTCGTATTTGGTTTCAAAGGAATCATAACGACGAATCGAGCTTCATCGTCACGTCGTGCTGTGCGAGCAAAGTTGTCTTCGACTTCTTGTTCTACTTTCGTTCTGACTGACTATGAGATCGGCTACGTTTCCCAAATCCGTCTTACCATGCTATCCATTTCAACACACTTTGCTGCTGACAAAATGTCAGTCTCACTATCCGTATTCCATGGATGAGCACCTAATAACACTGTCCCATATGCTGTCCCTATCAATACTAAGTCCTCCATATTGCGTGGAACGGAATTGACCACTATTTTGGCGAAAAGGTTGACACCCAACAAAATGCCAAACTGAACTGGATCGGCCAATGGAAGATCAGAATCGTTCACTATCGGCTGTAAATCTATCTGTTGTAAAGACTGTCCAATTTGATTCCCTTGGTAGGATCCAGAATTCATCTTCTATGTATGAACCGGAATCAAACCAGGGCACTATACGTACTGTCACTCGCTTGTGCAATCGAATGGGATTACCATCAACTAACTTTTCGAGCTGAAGGCGTCGCTGTAATCTGCTGTGCTTCCAGGATACTGTGAAACGTCAGATTCGACTGTGCGCCTGAGTCCAAAAGAGCTCGTACTAGTCCCCAAAGCCTATCATTGGACTGTACTCTTACCATCACTGTTGGTATTAAAGGCGCTGTCGATCTGCTGTGGGATTAGAGGAGGAATTAAAAGAATTCAGGTAATTGGCAACCAAACTCTTATCAGCTTTATTAAATACTGTCCTACTAACACTGTCCATATTTTCGCAATTTGCATTATTAAATATATTTACTTGCTTGTCCAGAACGCTGTGTCCAGAATAATCTGCCTTTAGTTGATAAGATTGTGTTTCTCCTCTAAGTTAGAAGAATCCTCCTCGCTGGCTAACTTCATTTTCCTGACAGCTGTCACTTCCAGTCATGATGGATGCCGTTTGTGTTTGCCCCTTTCGCTTGCATATTGGATTGGTATGACAGCCACTGGCTTGCTTACTTCACTATATGGGCACAGGACGCTGTTGTGCATTTGCCTGCCTGAGCAACGAGGACATGATCCTTGATAGCAACCGTCCACTTGATGCCCCTTATTTAGGCAATTCTCTCACAGAGCCCTGGTCCTAACAAAGTCCTTTCGCGCGCGCAGATTCAATTCTTTGAATTATTCGCAATTGTATACCTGGTGCTCCTCGTTGCAGACGTCGCACATATGACGGCGCGCAACAAACCTGCTGCTTGCTTTTATGTTTGGGTTTGTCGACGGGCCCGGTATCCTGGTTGGCACTCTTGCTTGCTGGATCACTTTATTTGCTGTCTAGCTGGTGCGCTCGCTTTCGAAGCGATTGAATCTATTCTTCTCGGAGCGATTTGATAGTACGTTGGTGTCAAGTTCCGTCGAGCGGAAAAGGTGACGGTCGGTCAGGTTGCTGATTGCAGCTGCTTGCTTATCCAAAAACTCCAGTATTTGTTTGGCTGTCAGAGTCTCAGACTGGCGCTGTAGTTCCCACTGCTTCGCTGTCTCACTACCCAGGCATTCGTGCAGCGTGTGCACGATGAACATGTCCCAATGTTCGACTGGCAATCCTCATGGGTGACTTTAGACATTCGTTGTAGGTCGTCCGATCGCAAACTATTCTCCAATACTGGCAACCTGGTAAACTGGCGCAGAAGCTCTTGGCAAGTCAAATACTTTCTATCGTACAGCTGGTTTAGGCGTTCTTAAACCTCGTAATAGTTGTCGTCCGTGAGCTGCCATTCGCCTATGGTTTGTGCTGCTTTTCCGGACAAGGATGTTTTTAGGTATGAGAATTTGTACGCTGGCGTCACTAGCTCATTGTCGTGTATGGCTACCATGAACCTATCATGGAAGCCTTGCCATTTAGTGAGCGAGCCCTCAAACTCGCCCCATGTCTTCCGGATGTCATGCTGCTGCATCGGCATCTGGACTTGCACCGCTATCGCTTGCTGAGACTGGTTCACTGGCATCGGTTGCGCTACTGTTCGTGCTGTCTCTGCTGGTTCAATTTTCCCAATCTACGTCGGATCTCTGTTTTGGCGGTATAATACAGCGTCTCTTTAGCCACCATGTTCTCTTCCGCTGCTTTAATATTGCTGTCCGCTATCGCCTTCGCTGAAGCAAGTCCATGCCTCCTCCAGCCGTTCGGGGCGGACCGTTACTTCTTCACAATAGGCATTGAGGAGGTCTTCGTTTCCAACATATGCAACTAGGCGACGGATAGCTCCCATCACTGCAGCGTGCAGATTCATGTTAGGCATAGCTGTAACGAAACAAAACAATTAGTTGTCGCGTCATTACTGCTGTTGGCTTTCGCCACTATCACACACTCTAGGATTCATGCTGGCTGTACTAATTTATATCGAAAGGCATCAAACCATGCTTCTTCGACGAAAAATAAATAAAAATGCTTTAGACATGAATTCGTATCAAATGAGCTCATTACCAAATAGTCACTATTACCTATATATCTACTTATGCACACATGTACTCGTATATACATACCATATATATATATGTATACTCATACATTTGCTGTAGCTGTCCGGCAAACAAACGGTAAAACTTTCGAGCATTTTCTTGTGAAAATTCATAACTGTCCATTGCGAGCATCAAGTTCGTTCCTCACAACCCTCGACTCGACACTGTCCACTTGCAAGTATGCTTTCTATTCTGTAAAGTACCAAATATGTAAATCATCGAATTTCATCTCTTGTGAATATTCGGTCTTTCCGCTGTAATCCTTATTCCCTTTGTAACATGCGCCGGTTAAAACTGTACGACTGGTCGTTGTGCTCATCCAAAAACAAACCACAGAAAACTCACTCAGCTGTTCCCAGAATCGATTCAATCTTGTGCGTCGCTGTTCGTAACAACGGCGCCGGTGCATCGCAGTATCGAGAATTGTGTTCGCACATGCATGAGCATGTGTATGAGCACGGTATGAACCATTTAGTTAGCTTTGTGAAAACCACCCCTAAATTTGTTTACTAAAATCAACGAACCGAGATCGAGAGAGCCAGCCTGAAATGACACACACACACACTGCAGTGCAGCCACTATCACTTTTTTACTATCCGGTGTGTGAACGAGAAAAAAGGCAAAACGCACATGAATCGACTCCACTTGTGCACTTTTGCCAAAAATACTGTACGTATGTTTGTTTGCCAATTTCGTTAAAGTGTCTATATAAGTCTATATAAAGATATTCTAAGTTTCACTTTATACTTATTACATTTATACTATACATACAGGCACTGCTAAATATTGTGGACTGTATTTACTTACTTGCAATCTTGCTGTTACTTTTTGAAATAATTAAAAATATGAGAGAAAAATTAAAAAAAACTCTGAAAATAAATCTGTTAATACTTATGTGCTTCTAACACAAAAGCGACGAAAGCGAATTGACTTCTCAGAGTGCGCACATCTATCGGCTGTCTGACTATTTTCCTCTCTCTCTGGCTCGCTGTCCGGGAATCATGTGAATCTGGTGTATCGTTGTTGTGCTGTTATAATGTAACATATGTATGTGTGACGCTGTCTACTGTCTACTGTCCATATTATTATCTTAATAAGATGAAATAATTGTTTATTATTCACAAATTTGACAATATACTTATCCTTCTACTTTCCGTTGTTTGCACTTTTCCACTGATTCACACTTTCACTGATTCTATCCGGCTCGAAACTGACCAAATCTTCAAGACGAGATAAAAACAAAAAAATAAAATACAACATATTTTTTTTGTGTTGGGAAAAAGAAACTTGCTCAGAATAAATCCCATTGTTTACTTTGCCATCCGATTCTATACTCAATGTTCGAGACACTTTTGTGCTCGCAGTAGCACTACGGTGACAAGAGCAAACCTGAATACTACTACATATACTCGTGTGCTTCGCATACGATACAGTACTGCCTAGACTGCAAAACACACGCACACCGCAACATACGCCTTTTAAGTTCGATATCCTCGACTTAATGTTAAATGGAACGGGCCGCAAAAGTCTACACCTATTTTGTGGAACGGTCTGGGCAGTTGCACCCTATCAACTGGAAGATTTCTCATTGTTTGCATTTACAACCTCCGTCAACACTTGAAATAATGTAGAGAGTTTTTCACTACCCTCTTCGCCAATCTGCGGACATCATGGACCCAGAAGCGCTGTTATAATGTATGACTGCGACTACTGCCTGCGGCCTTGCATGATAGGTTTTTCTGTGAAAATAAACAATTTTTGGCAAATACGTCATTTCGCAAGGTACAGAATGTTTGCAGTTTGCAAACTCAGAGTAGTTTTATAGAATTTGTATCTAGGATTTTTGAAAAAGCCTTAGGGCTAATCAACTTCTCTTTTTCCAACTGCTCTATTTGGATGTGTCAGCGTATCGTAGTCAACGCGTCATTCGGTATATCCGCCGAGAGTAAAAGGATGTTGTCTGGTGATTTTGGCACTTGGTCCTACTGATCCACTGTTCGTGTGTAGATACAGCATCCGCAGGCATCCGTAAATACATGGATTTGTACTGAACTGGGTTGTGGAGTTAGTGCATATCGTGGAATCTTAATACGCGTTAGTTCTTTAAGCTGAGTTCGAAAAAATTCCCACTCGCTAAAGACTATAACTTGCACCGATTCGTTACAGTAAACCTTTTTTAACCACAGATTCTGTACTACAATATAATCTTACAATTTACAATTACGTGGTTAATTAAACCTAATGGATCGAAATGGGTTGATACCTCAGCCAGAATAACATGCTTAGTAATGTTCTTCGCAAATTCTATAGCTGGAAACATATACTGCAATTGATGACATAATGATTTCCACTTGATTTTTAACGTACTGATGATGTCAAAGTCATATTTTCGCAAGAGGATTTCCCTCTGCTATTCTGGAATATATTGTAGTTGTACTCTTACCTTTTCGTTTATCCACCACTTCAGCAACTCAAATCCCGCTTCTTGAAGAATGGTCGTGACTTCTGTATATATGTTGAAGATTTCTTCTGTAGAATCTCCTCCGTTTTGCCTCTCAAAAAATAATGTTTTATGAGAGAACGAACGAACCTAGTAAAAGGTAGCAATGGGACGCTAATTGGGTATTTCAATCTTTAATCCTTTTTTGTTGGCTGTGGTTATGGAAAGATCTTCCAAACTTGTGGGAATTCCCCTTGTGTGAGGGGCAGATGAAATAGGGGGGAAAGTGGATGCGAAATATTGAGGGCACACTTTTTGAGAAATATTGCTGGGAGGCCGTCTCACGCGGATAAAAATTCAGCATTGAGATTTTGTAACTTTTCTTCGATAAGTGTGGGATTAAAAGATTGAGAGTGAGAGAGGCCAATGTTGAAATTTGGAAGGTACTTCAAATATATGGGGTTCGGTATGAAGAAGTTGTCAATAGATGATGTTTTATGTTGGAAATAAATTCAACCCGCCAACTTGACTTGAACCCAGATAAATTGTAATAAGACCTTCTATCTTTAGCATGCGACAAGTGTTCGAAAACAAGAAATGTCCAATATAATGTAAAAAGACAAAGCTTAACCTAATAAAAAGGCAAAAATGAGGGTTATAACGTATTGGAGACGTGTAGTTTTATTTTATTGCGTTTTTTTTGCAGATACAGGGACGTATGGAGAAATGGAATTAAATATTTCGCTGTAAAAAATGGACACAGCATCAGATAAAGGTAGGCTATTAAAATCGAAGGAAGATTTGCTAAGACAGATATTAAATTCGCGAAAATTTTCTTTATGGAAATTGTAAGAAGAGATAGTTGGGGAAGAAGTGAACCGTGGTGGAGAGTTAAGGAAAAATGGGTTAAGGAGAGGGGGTCAATGTTGTCGATCGTTGATGGGGTTAAGGGACAAAACGTTAATGTGAAGTTAATGGGCTCGCTAGTGAAAACAAGGTCCAGTTACCTACTTATGGAGTAAGAAGTAAGGGACGCCACTTACTTGACACAGGCTTGAGTCTGTTATACGATCAATTAATAGACACTTCTTCGATGAACTAGCGTCTGACGCGTTAAAAAAGAATTGATCATCCAATGGAATCCATTTCAGCAGAGACAGATTAAAGTCACCAAAGATAAGAATATTGTCGGTGTGGAATCACCTAGGTCAACAAGTTGGTCATCGCTTTAATAGCAAGGAAGTAGGACTCGATAAATTGAGCTGGGATAATGTAGGAACAAATAACATACAGGGACCTATTGAGAGATGTTATTTTAATTGAAACAAAGTCAAGTTTGTTAGAAGAAGAGAAAGCGATGAGAGAAGAGTTGAGGTTATTCTCTGCATGGAGAATCAACTTTAGGGAGGGCAGCATCATCAGCCATAGGGTGATCGTCATCTCGGAAAACATCGTGAGAAGATCGGAATATATCTTGGCTCTTTATGATGGGGATCAGATTGGTTTGATAGAAACCGAGTTTAAGAGCACAAGTCTCTTACGTTTTGGTAGTAAAATGTAAGAGCTAGTTTGTGGATGAGTAGGGGAGTGTAGGTGAGATGAAGGTAAAGAAGGAAGGTAGCTAAGAACGAAAAAATTTAGCAGGATCAGCTCTGCTTCGCCGAAGGTGAAAAACTCTTTTAGAGTGTATTTGGTCGTCCGAAAAATGTTGGAGAAGTGTGTTGAGTATTCCGTGGTACCTGTTGTAAAGTTTCCTGAGACCAGTTATAGTGTAGTGTAGGAAGGCCTTCCTGTTTTGGTTTCTCCATCAAAGCAAACAGAGTCGGATTTATTGTAAAGATATGCGAGAAAGAGACTTATGTTTTGGCATGTCTTTTTATCCCTTAGCCTAGAGAGTGCATAACGACATTCAGTGGTGTCTATATTCTTTTGGGGCAATTTAACGTTAGGTGGCCAAAGGGGATCAAAAATAGCGGCAGGGGCCGGTAAAACCGAGGAAGAAGGCAAGCTAGAAGCGGGACTTAAGATATTCAAGCTAATAATGTTTGGATATTTGGCTCCTGTTGTAAGAACGAAATTGGGGAAAAAGTGGTTAGTATTCGTAGGAGGGTATGTGGGCGGTTGAGCGGTGACAGTATCAGGGGCAGGAGTCAAATTAAAAGAAACGCGTTGAGGCTTGGATGGAAGAGAGGCAAGTGGTGCTTTTGTGGGTTGACGTGAAGGGGGTTACTTATTGAGAAACATTTTGGTTTTAAACCTCCAGCCGGGGTCAGGTTTAGGATGTGGATGGGGAATGGATCTGGGCGATTTGTAATTAGTTTTCGATAAGGCGTTCCTTCGTTTAGTATCAATGTTTTTATTGGTTGGTTAATCTGTCCGTTTAGTGACACGCAACTTCCCGAGGTTGAGGTTGATGTTGGATAGGTAAAAAAATAACCATTCAAAACTAGCCGGTAAGTTAATCTTGAAATTACGTTTGTTTTTGTGGTGAGATGTTGGGAATATTTTGCATTAGCTGATGGCCATACCCCTTTTGAAAAATTCTGAAATCCAAGCAACATCTGCGTAATTTGGGGCACCTTCCGTATATTTGGGCACCAATAGGGAGGCGAACATTTTCATTCGTTGTGCGGAGTCAGTCTAGCCGGCTTTGCTATTCTGAAGGCCTCCACGTCGTATTAAATTGTTTAACAAGTTTGAGTGGGGCGGCGACCGGAGGAGTAGACGTTGGAGCAGTTACATCACCATACGATTTTTGGGTCGATGGGCTGCTGCGAAGATTTGGAGGATGTTTTGTCGGCACATCGGTTTGTAACATTTCAGCGAAAATTTAAGTATTGTAGCTGTTAAGTGGCTTTGAGAGTGGATGATTGTAAGTTGCAGATTGGAGACGGATAACAGGAGATGAATATCTATGTTTTCCCGAAGAGAGTTAATGGAACTACACGTTTTCTTGTTGGAATCCAGGTGAGAAATTAAGTTATTGAACTGATTGAACTGGAGTAAGCGAAATAAAAATAACAATTATTGAGTAAATAAGAGGGCGACTGTATACAGTGGCGGTTTGAACTGAACTGAAATTAGTTGGGTTGTGAACGAATTTCTGGATATAAGCCTTGGTGGAGGTTCTGTGTGTGAGTCTCTATATGTAATGGGAAATCAAAGTGGCGAGGCGAGAGTATTAAGTTGTGTATTGTCGTTGAAAGTTTAGGAATTATTTTACGACTTAAAGTTCTGTTGACATCCGCTATGACTAGGTGTCGTCCTAAACCCTACAAAAGCGTATCTAATAGTTTCGTGATACTCGGTCTTAAATGTCGTCCGCATTTTCCACAGACGACAAACCCAATCAATTTTTCACAGGAGGGTAGATTTGATGACGTTGATGACTGTGTTAATGTATGCTTTGCAGTTTTTCGATGCAATATTTTTTATAATATCAACCGTGGTAGCTAGACTTTTTCTTAGATGTAGACAATGGTCATTGAAACTAAATTAACTACTAAATATAATACCAAGTACTCATATGTTTATTGTTGTAATATTCAGGATGTTAGTATGGATTTTCAAAACTAAACGTTACTTATTTTTAGCAACTAGTTTTTCGACAGGTACGTATGTTACAATTTTGGTCTAATTATAAGAAATTTTAGCTCAATAAAACTTACACAATTTTTAGGATTTTAATAAACATAGAAATAAGTTTAATCCCATCTTTGCATTTTGATAAAATAAATCAGTCGCCATCATAGTCAGTGACTAATTGTTGTATATTTTGTTACCATTCCACTCAGTTCGTTAAATGCTATAATAAAGATTACAACCGAGAGAAGCGATCCCTGAGGCATACCGATTTCAAAGTCATTTAGGTTGGAGTGTACACACATTATTTATTTTGTTTATAAGTTTCCTGTTAGAAAAAATTATTTAATATATTTAAGTATGTGAAGACCTACAAATTTCCATTGAATTACTGAATTTATTTATAATATTATCTCATGTAAGTATCCCAATTCTGTCAAACGCTTTTTAGAAAAGATGGCAAGGCTGAGGTCGCGAAATCATCTATAAGCGCCCATAGTTGAAGGCTACTTAGCATGTGTTTATAAACTTGTTTAATTCCGACTACTAAAGTAAACGCATTGCTGTAATTTTTTCAAGCACTTTGCATGTGCATTGCAAAAGCGATATAGGGTGATGGCCGTAAATAACGGAGACAAACTTTGAAGGCTGTTGAATAGGTACTGCACTTGCAGTGCAGCGAGTTTAGCATATTTGCGGAAAACAGCCTTTGCCTTACGATAAGCAATCTTTTGTTTTAGTTGACGAACATCTTTTATTTCATTGTTCCACCATAGAGAAAGGTTTCTGTTTTGAAAATAGTGATTTTGGGGTAATGCGGAGCTAGCTGCTGGGCGAATACTACTCGGAATTACTGCGCCTTTTTAGTAGTGCTCGTTGAGGAATCCCTCTCTCTTAGAAAATCATCAACTTTAGCCTGTAATAAGGGCTTTCTCAACTTTTTTTTATAAATAGTGCGCTCAAGGGGTTTGTGTACCTTTAAAATGTTTGTACACAGCGCGGGCGAAGGAAACTTAGGGCGGAAGAAAGGATAGGTACCGATGTACATTGTTCTTAAAGGTTTGTAAGCTATGATGACCAGGAAACACAGAGATCGGAACGGCTTAGGAACGAATCACGATAATTTAGAGCATTCATAGCGGGACGGGTGTTACGGTTAAAGTTTGAATGGTCGGAATGCTACTGGCGATTTTTTTTTTTTTTTTTTCATTTTCATTTATATATTTATTCACTTTACAATTGACAAAATTACGTAGATACAAATATAGAATGCAAGATCTTAATTAAAAAAAAAAAATTCAGAATTAATAAAAGAAACAAGCAGTTACTTAATAGAATACAAATAAAGAGAGATTAAAAAGTAAATAATTTATCAGTTGAAATATGAAAAGATACATTCTGTAGTTAACTAAAACTAGTGTCGAATGCATCAATTATAAGACTATAATTAAAAAATACAAAACGTAATAAAATGGTGTGAAGAGAGGACAAAACAAATGTTAAGATTCATCGATTATTAAAAAAATTCTTTAATCATTCACCAAAATCAGACCATGCGATTAATTAAATGGTTTATTTCATGTAGGTCGAAGTGAAATAGCCATTCCTTAACCTTCCTATTTCGAACGACAAGATTTCTGCTTTGCCTAATTTCAAGCGGCAATATATTATATAAGCTTGGAGCAACAGAGGAGTAAAAGTTCAAAAAGTGATGTGTGTTGAAAGATGGAATGATAGCAAGATGATTATTGCTACTATGCAGTGACTGATGGGTTGGATTTCTGTCAATGGAGTAACCACTCCTAACGAAAAAAATCGTAAAAGTAAAGATGCTTGAGTGGTAGCATTTTAGAGTTTACAAAAAGCAAATAACTACTTTCTCGGCGATTCTTTCTCCAGATTATTCTAACTATATGTTTTTGCACAATAAGTAACGTATGGACTTTATTTTTATGAGTTCCTCCCCAACAGATTAAGCCGTACTGCAACTTTGATTGTACTAGTCCATAATATATTGTTTCCATCAGTTTTTTAGAGCAAAATTGCCTCAAATGGTACATTAACTTCGTAGTTTTTAACAAGTAAGATCTTAGACTGGCAGTATGATTACTCCAATTCAGTTTGCTATCAATTTCCAGACCCAGATATTTAAAAACTGTAGTTCTTTCTATATAAAAACACTGAGGTGAACAAGTTAAATCCCGATTAAATAAGGTAGAAGATGATGTCGCTTTGCATGTAACAGGGCTAAATAATAAATGCTTACAACTAGCACTATGAAAAATCATAGGTGGGTAATCGACCATGTTAGAAGACAACTTGAAGAACATTATTTTAGTTTTATCACTGATTACCAATTTATGTAAACAAAACCAATGTCTCAGCTGCTCTAAGTCATAGCTAATATTAGCAATTAAATCTAATGCAGAGCTATTAGAATAAGAACAAGCTATATCATCAGCAAATCCTATTTGTTTACCTTTGATATCGAGGTTAAAAATTGAATTGGTATATATCAAGAAAAGGATTGGACCAAGTACTGAGCCTTGTGGAACACCAATTTTAATATCTAACGATGGGCTAAAACTATCATTAATCTTTACAACTTGTTTGCGGTTGTTTAAATAGGCATAAAACCTCTTATTCCCGCTTTTTCTAACTTTTGTGTTAATATCATATGGTCAACAGTATCAAACGCCTTAGTAATGTCAATAAAAATAGCAGCCGTATATTTTTTATTGTTCAGGCTTTCGTAGTTAAAGCAACAGAACTCTAAGAGGGCATCCTCTGTTGACTTCCCAGCTCTAAACCCAAACTGACTATTACTAAAAAAAGAAGATGAATCTAGGAAAGTCATTATTCTATTTTTCACTGCTTTCTCAAAGATTTTAGAAAACACAGGAAGAAGAGAGATTGGCCTGTAGTTATTTAGATTTTTACTATCACCTTTCTCTAAAACAGGTATTACTTCTGCAGTTTTTAAGACATCAGAAAAAATACCACTGTAGATACTTTTATTAAAAATATCCGATAAGACATCAACAATATTTAGTGAGACCTTCTTAATAAAATTGTTAGACCAACTATCTCTCGTGGACGAATTAGAATTTTTTAGAGAGTTGATAATCCTAAATAATTCTAAAGAAGAAATCGGGTCATAAAAAAAACTATTGGCTTGACTCCATTCATTGCTAAAGCAATCTTCTACACAATGATTCGACGATTCAGAGAAACCAGCACTTGAAAGAGTCTTGTAAGCCACACTTGTAAAATATTTGTTAAAAACATTAGATATTTCACTAGGATTAATTATATTATGTCCTTGATAAGATACACAATTGAGTTCATTTAAAGCGGGTAGATTTTTATTTATAAGTTCGTTAATTATTGTCCATTCTTTCCTTAAATTGCCTAGAGCTAGATGTAGTTTATTGGTGTAATAATAGTCTTTGTTCACAATAACTTCCTCTGCAACTTCCTTGCACACTCTATCATAGAGAAGTCTAAGTCTGATATTATTCGGTTTCTTTTTACATTTAATATATAATTTATTCTTCTTTGCAATCTTCTTTAATAAAGTTGTAGACATCCATGGCTTAATTTTTTTAACTTTACATTGTCTTTGGGTTTCAGTAAGACATTCACTAACATGAGCTTTTAAGATATTAGCAAAGATGTTAAAAGCATTAGAGGGATTATTTTCAAGGTACACATCGGTCCCACTTTCGTATAGTAGAAGCTGGTTAAGACGCTCGTAGTTCAAGTCTTTAACTTTCTCAAACCGTTCAGACATATCAATTTGTTCCATATTGGCGCATAGAAAAACTAAACCAACCATACAATGATCGGTTATCTTAAAATCTGAAATAGAGCTGGTGATAGTGAGTTTAGAGCTTAGATCAAGTCTACAAAAAATATGATCGATACAGGTTTGTGTTGAAGGATTCCAAACCATTTGCCGCTAAGACAGATAAATAATTTAAAACAATAGCAGAATCAGATAAAATATCTAAATTTATATCACCAAGGATAAATAGATTCTTTGACTTTTCGTCAGACAACAGAGTAGTCAATTCTTCAACAAAAACATTTTTACTTTTTTCATGTAGCCTGTAGAAGCACATAAAAATAAATTTTCTAGACTCAATTTTGCAAGAAACTTTAACCATATCAGCACTTTTCAGGTTATTGCAGCAACACTCATACTCCAACTTATCACTTATAAAGATAGCCACACCACCTGCAGCATAAGAATTATTACATGTAGGATGAAATTTATAACCAGGTATACTAAAAACATTAGCTTCAGTATCAAAAATCCATATTTCCGATAGAAAAATTAAATCAGGCTTATTCACAAACGATTCTAAATGAGTCAGAAACAAATCAAAATTTGTACGCATACTTCTAATATTATGATGAATGATAAAAAATGTTTTCTTTGGAATTACTGAATGATAAAAACTTCTAAAAATCTCTTTATCAAAACTACAAAATTCTTTACATTCTTTGAAATAACTATCCAGATTTTGAATACAATTTGAATTAATAAAAGGTATTATTAGTTAAAAAAAGAATAAAAAGAAGCTAAATTAAATTGGCCAAGTTTTCAATATCTTGAAAAGAACTTAATGTAAAAGTTTTGTCACCTTCTTGTTTTTTCAAATAAACCACAAGAACAAAAAATTATTTTCGTTTTTAAATGTTTTAGCTAGTTTTAGTATATAATACTGCTCTATTATAATTAGTTAAACTCTCATTAATATAAATTGGATTAATATCAGATTTAAACCCTAAAATACTTGTGCTTAACTTATTTTTCTTTTTCTTTTGTAAAACCATTTGCTTAACTTCATAGTTTTTAAATTTGACGCGTAAAATCTTCACAGTTTTTGCCGATGTAGATGAAGGGTTAGAGTTGGGCTTACGTGCGATGTTCTTGACATAACAATGTTTTATGTCATCGGTCTTCAAGTTTTCATCGATTCCCTTTTCCAATAAATTAACAGCTGCGTCCAAAGCATTACTGTTGTCAACATTAGGAACCCCAATAATGTCAACATATTTTCGCAATGTTTGTTGTTGCAGGAAGTTCACAGTACTTTGAAGTTTGTTTATATGTTTACACAATGTTTTATTTTCGTCTTGCAGGCAGTCAATTCGTCTTAGAGCATTAGAGTTAACTTCTTTTAGTGCAGCAATTTCATTATATAGAATTTCAAGTGTGATAGGAGTTGGTGACATAATATTGTTATCAGCAGACCGAGGCGACACTAAGTTAGAGGGAGATAGATGTACTTCCTCGACGGGTGACTGGACATTAACTTTATTATGCACTTGACTAACTTTCTGAGGAGCGGGTGGTGGTGAGCGCAAAGAATGACCCCTTTGTTTGTCACACGACACACAACGATAAGGAATGCTGTTCTTTTTCATGTATTCACCATCACTTTGCTGAAGATTTACACAGTTCAAGTGGTAGTAAACCTTACACAGTGAACACTGAATTTTGGCACCAATTCGGTCAACTCTTTGACCACACTTGCAAGGCATTTTATAAGAAAAAGTAAGAAAGACAGTATTTATTTTATTTTATATTAATACAAAATGCAATATAAAGAACAAGGGCCAATTACTTTTTGCTGGATAAAACAATACAAATATAGAGAAGCTTTAGAAGTGGGAGCAAAATTTTAACACTTGTTAACCGCACTACTGTCACACAGCAACTGATTTCTATGGAGCACTGGTGGTGGAAATAGCGATAAAACAAAGTGAGGCAGGAGACGTTTCGTCAGTGCTCGAGGGTGTCCATTGTTTGAGTGGCATAAGTAACACCTATCGCACGGTTTGGAATACTATCTAGCAGGTGCAGGAATGTTTTGGGCGCACCCGACCAGATGTTGCATTGTACTCCAATTTCGAGCGGATGAACACTTTATTTATTGAGGCCAGATCAGAGGAGGAAAGGTATTTCTTACATCGCTTGAGGAAACCTAGACATTTCGCAGCATTTTTGGCGACATCGAATAAGTGGTCATTCCAACGTAGGTTATCACTGACACACATACCGAGAATGGAAAGTTTAACGGTTTCGACGATGCATGTGCCATTCATGGATAATGGCTGGGTGTTTAAATTTCGCTTTAATGACAGCAGACCGCATTGTGTTTTGGAAGCATTAAATTCTACTCTTTTAGTGGTTCCCCAATTAGTTATGCTGGTTATATCAGAATCTAGTGAGCTTAACATACGCTGCCGCTCCCGTTCTATAGCAGAAGAGCAGGGACGTGAGTCCGGAAACGAATGTGAAAAGCAGAGAATACTGTCGTCAGCAAAGGAATATATTGGATCAGAAGTAGCAGACAAGAGACTATTGATGAAAACTAAAAAGAGTGTCGGAGACAGAACGGAGCCCTGGGACACACCAGCATTTAATTTGTAAATATCAGTCTTGAAACCACCCAAGACAACTTGAATTGAACGTTCCGATAGGTAATTTCTAATCCATTGAAGAAGGGAGTCGTCGATCCTAAATGCACGCATTTTCGACAAAAGAGCCTGCTGCGAAACTCTGTCAAATGCCTTAGAAATATCAATTGCAACTATCTTGCTTTCGCCAGATTTATGTAAGCTTTGGTTCCACTTTTCGGCGAGCCATGCCATCAGATCACCAGTGGACCTGCTGTCTGTATGAGGGGAGAGAGGAAGATTCGCCTTTTTTAGGGACGGCTGAACAAATGCTGTTTTCCATCTGCTCGGCAAGTGTCCTAAAGAGTAGGATTGATGAAAAAGCTTACGCATTAGTTTTGCCAGCGAGGAAGAATACCTATTCAGAAGAAGGGGAGATACGACCAAAAATGTTTACTGCCCTTGGGACATTGCAGTATTTTTTTGCCTCAGTTTTTGTCGTATTGGAATTTCACATGCTAAGGAAAGTCGTTGCAGTCATTTCTGGCTTGTTTAAACTTTTTTCGGTTTTCCTCTGTCGGGTTGGTCTTGTAAGATCGAAAAAACATTTCCCTAGCCATGACAGCCTCTTTAGAGCTCGAGTCGAACCATGCCTTTTCTTTTGGTTTGATACTCTTCATCCGATGTGGGATAAGACATCTCATTCCAAACAGAATAGTTTCTGTGATCATCGGCATCCACATCGTTATCGAGAAACATAACAACCATTTACAATTCCTAAAGAAGTTGTTAAGTTTGCTCCAATTGGCTTTCTCGTATTGCCATTCAGCTCTTTTAGGAATCTTTTCTCTAACTGTGTGGTGGGTCTACGAGAAATCAGCTGATATGACACAATGGTCCAACGAGCCTAGAGGGGAGAACACATCAACCGAGTACTTATCAGGGTGAGTAGTTAAAAACCAGACCAGGCTGTTGGCGGTATGTCAATCAACGTCTGGTAGTCGTGTGGGCTCATTTACAAGCTGGGTCAAATTATTCTCCGCAGCGAAGATCTCAACACACCGTCTTCGGGTGTTGTCTGTCCAGAATGTCGGAGCCAACCAGAATTGTGTATATAGAAATCGCCCGTAATCACGATTTCAGTATTAGGGTACAGGGATAACATGCTTTCAAGGGAGACAGACAGCGGTTTAAACTCGCTAAAAGTAGAATTGCTGTCCAGTTTGGGGCTTCTGTAAATAAAGCAGTAGTGAGTAATTTGCTTACGGATATGGAATTTTAACCACATGAAAATGAATTCCGGGTTCGAACAGGAACTACATTGTGGTGGAATTCGGCAAGCTACATCACTACGAACGTGAATGGCGAGACCGCGATGTGAAAAGAATCGTGGCACTAGTTCGTAGCCAGGTAGCTTCAGATCAGAGTGATCTGAGAGGTGTGGGCGGGGATCTACCAGTGTTTCACTAAATTCCCTAGTAATAACTACAAACAAACACAGTAAACACAAACACCGACGATACTAAGCGAGGCTGCGAAGTGAAAATTCTAACGTTGGTTTACCGAATCAAATTGCTGTAGGTATTATGCCCTTACAACAATATGAAACAGTGCGAAAACAAAATTTTCACTCACAACCCGCTATCCGTCAGTTGTTACATACACTCAGTCACTGACGGTGCCGTGTGATAAATACAGTAACAGCAGTGACCGAGTCCAAGCAACAGTACTTCGACCAGCAGCGGAATAGGTGGGGTCTCCGCACGGTGTGATATTTTCTGTTTTTAATGTACTGCACTGTATTTTTTTATGCTGCGCGGTTATTTTTTTTCTTTTCTTTTTTTCGTTTTCGTTGTGTAGCACACGAGAATTATGGGTGCACTGGTTGACGTGTGCACTCGTCGGTGGTAAACGCGATACTCGCTAATAAAGGTCGTAATAATTGGTGATAATGAAAGTGATCGCTGCCGTGTAGATGTGGTGTGACTGTGAATAGTTTGAAAATGATTTTCGGGAGGCTAACGGATGGTCGCTGTGCGTTCAAATTTTGTGAGTCCAAAAATGAGTGGGTCAACTGCAATTAATTATGGCTAAGTTTGATTACGCCAGGAAATCCTCTATTACTTTACCTATTACATTAAGCGGACAAGAACCCCAAAGGCTGCACCACTGGTTAATAGTACTAATATACAAAAAAAAATTATGTAATTCGGAAACGGAAAATGGCTTGTCAGGGGGAGGTAAATATGTTAGAGGCAACTGTGAGTTTAGTGATTATCATGACTTCAACTGCAGCTGCTAATATTGTGGAGCTAGTTTGATCGACTGGGACCAAAAGCCTCCATTTGGCAACTTCACTGACAAAATTATGGTAATATGGAGTGTTTTAAATTATTTGGTAAGTGAGTTCGTTGTTGCGGTATAATAGAAAACTTATTATCGTTTACTAATATAATAACTGCAGTTCATGGTAGTTATTAAAATAAGTATTCAGGTTCCATTTTACCGTTTATGGCAAGATCATGATGATCTTTCTTTTTTTCTCGGTCCCGTTTTCCAAAAAAAAAGTGCTCAGTTACTTTAAGAGTATTCACACCCACTTGAACGTTAAGTTCTTTAAAAAAAAAACTAAAAAAGGTCTAGTACCATTGTACTGGAAAAGGACAAAAACTAAGGGAATAACAATGGCGGCAAAAATTTAATTTATTTAAGCGTACTCCCCGTGTCCGAGTGTTACAGGCTGCATTTGTTAGGAGTAATTGGATTTGTTTTTGAAGAGAATTAATAAGAATACTTGTTTCAATCTGATTTATGAGGTTTAGGACATTTTGGGGTTTGTTTGTGTTTGAGTGAATTTTGGAATTTATAGGGTTTTATTTATTTGTATCGTTTGGTTCACATAAATTTTGTACTAAGCTTGCTAATGGGTTTGAAATGGGTACGAGTTTCTGTTTAGATTCCTATAGCTTTTGTGTTTTGTTTAGAGGGAGATTTCACAGGGTTGCTGGTAGCACATTCAATTGGTTTTCTGTAGATTCCTCTTCTTTAATAAAGTCGAGTCGTCACATCCGATTCTCATGGACCATGAAGATATCTTATAGTATTTTGCATCCTGTTATATCCTTAGCGTACCTATTAAATATCATCAACACGTTTTATTTCTGTCTTACTTTTAGAACAAATGTTGGCTGAAAGCCAAGCCAAAGAATGCTTTATATTCAGAAATATATATATCTGAACTTATTTATGATTAACTATTTGAGCTATGAAATGAACCTCTCTTCCAGATGCTTTCTCTGGTTGCATAAAAGAGCAGAATATAGGTGCAATATAAAATCGCGCCCGTTTAACATTCAGACCTCTCAAAAATATGCATTTGAATTTAGAAGTCAAACGAAATATTTCACAACAACTAAATTTCTCTGGACTGAACTTTCCTTTCCAACATAATTTTCTGCAACAGTCTAGATTACAGCAGCAGAATTTCTCACACCAACAGACTTTACCACACCATAGTCGTGTACCAGCAGAAGAGCAAAAGATTTCCTAATTAAATCATACACCAGGGATTTTACCATACGAACTAATGATTTGTAGGTTCTGGAAATAAACGATAGTCAGTCGAAACACAGAAGAAATCAGACCAATTCAGAACTCAACCTAAACTCATCAATATAGGTACACGAATTAAGAAAGAATCATGGATACAGAAACGGCAGTTCAAATTAATTACCACCACATAACAATAACTCATATCAACTTAGAGCGTATCAACACATATCAATACACATCAGATCACCCCTAACTACCCTGTTATTTCAGGGTAGATACATATCAGTGTCAACTCGAAAATTTCAGTCCACATCCTGAAGTATTAACATAGCATAGGGACATACAAAGACGTTTATAAAAACGGACACAAAAATGAGGCGTTGAACTCTAGTTCCGAGTCAACATCGGACCTCACAAAACTGAAGTAGAGGTAAATTTAATTGGAGATATTCACAATGTGGGCAATGTTTCGAGAACTCATTCAGTAGCAGAAAATATCAATGGTCATGTTTTCAGAACGCCTTCTTAATGAGTATAAGATACGTTTAATGTTATTCAAACAAAGTATAACATGGAAAAACCAATGGAAACCAAACCAAACAAATGGTCTATGGAAATAAACTCACTATTTACAAGGTAAATTTTTAAACAATGTTTAAATACGATGAAAACTCTAACACAATTTTAAAAAAATTCTTAGATAGCAAAATTTTCAAGTCAATATTAATCCTAGAAACTATATATTACAGAAAATGACGCTCAGAATAAACTTATTGAAGGCTTACATAAAAAGACAATAATCAGAGAAGTATTATTGAAACTTTTCTTCACCTACAAAGAAACTGTTATAAACAGAAATAGTTCAAAATTGCGAAAAATGTCAAAGCATTATGTGTGACACAAATCCACCCCAAATTGAATAAGACACCTTGCAAAACCTCGACATTATTAATATGAATATTAGAGCAATAATTACAATTTTAGACATATTTTCCAATTTTTTAGCTGGACTACATACTCATTATCAAAATAGACTTAGCATCATCAAAAGCTTTAAACACTATATAAACATACAAGGCATACCTAAAAAGCTAATATGGGACACAAGAGCATAGCTTACGCCAATAATATTTAGAGATTTTTGCAAGTAATAATATATGGTATTGTTAATGAAGATCAAATATTATTAAAATATGAAAACTCGTCATAACTGATTAAATTATCTAATTATTTTTATATCAAATCACACTACTTTATCTTATCTTACGATCTTAATTATTCATGTACAAAAGTAATCAAATGTACTAAAATCAAGAAAACTATCTGCCAAAATGAAAATATGTAAAATACTCACTCTTTCGCAAACTTTCATTCGATGAAGAATAAATTATAACATCAAAGGAAACATCGCGCTTTTATTTTTGTTAATACATATATATATACATAGATAAACTTCTATACACAAAGCATAAAGATCATGAAGATTTTCAGATTATTACATAGTATTTCATGGTCCTTCGATCTTACAGATTAATAATTGTTAATCGAGAATACATTTAGTGAGTGAAAATTTTTTTTTCTTTTCACTAAACAGTGCTTTTGAGCAGATTTTTCGAACAAATAAAAATACACACACGAATATAAACTTACACTTAATTGTAACAAGTGAGGTTTTTACAAGTGCAATCAGGTTCCTGCGCCGTGAAATTATTTCTGTTGTATGCAGCAGTAAAATTAACGCACGCACGTTTGCATCGTTTGGAAGCACAACCCTGTGAACCGCAAGGTGCACCACTGTTTATACGGTTATTCATGACGTTGAAGTATAACGTTACGAGAGCAGTTGAGAATAACTGGAAGAAACATCTTATTTTATTTTCAATATCTAGGATTGGTTCGAACGTAAGTTGAAATACGTACACATTAATTTTGTTTCTCTTACGAATCACTTCTTTTTTCGAGCCAGCCTGGAATCATAGGTGGATTAGTAAAGTAGTCAGTTGTCAAACAAAACGTAAGTTGGAATACGCACTTTTATTATTTTTTCTTCTTACGCACGGCCTTTGAATCATGAGCGCGAAACTTAAGCTGCAGAAAAATTCGATGAAGCAAATAACCAAAGACATCGAAAATTTCGGCAAACGTTCTCCAAAGGAAAGGACAAAAAATTAGCTCCGCAATCGCTTGGATACACTGGAGAAAACTTTCCAGACTAGCAACGAGTACAACACCCAGGGAATTGCTGAATCCAAACCCGAGGAGGAACCGGAATTTGAAGACACCTTTGATAAGATAAAGGAATTATGCTGCGTTTATAAGACCTTGATACTGGATACTTTGGATAAAATTCAAGCGACGGAGGAAATTACGGTGATTGCTACACAGTAAGCCATAATAATGATAAGCCAACTATTCGCTTACCAAAAATAAATATACCTATTTTTCCCGGGGATTACAACACACGGCGGTCATTTCACGATATCTTTGTTTCGAACAAGGACTTGTGCGAGGTCAAAAAGTTACATTATTTCAAGTCGAGTTTGCGCGATAAAGCAGAGCGACTGCTACAACACTTGCCTGTAAATAAGGGAAACTTCGACGCTGCCTGGAAAATACTCACCGCACGTTATGACCATAAACGCGTTCTGGTTAATGCACAGTTAAAAACATTTTTCGACCAGGAAGTTATTCGGGTAGAGTCAGTAACGGCACTGAAGAAACTATTAGATATTTCTGTAGAATGCAGACATGCTCTTCAGTAGAGCATTGGGATGCTGTATTCAATTTTTCAATGGTGAGTAAACTCCCGGTAATTACTCAGCAACTCTGAGAGGAAAAACTGGGTACGAATAAGGACTTACACAAATTTACTGTTTTTTATAATTTCCTAGAGGCGAGATTTAGAACGCTACAGACTGTAGAGCAACAGCCGGACACAACGGTCAATAGGGAAGTAATGGTGAAAAAGCAATCCTTTCTTCTCAAACAAGAGAAGAAAAGCCAGTATAATTGCAAAGTTTGCACCAAAGGTGCCCACGCTCTACGAACATGCAATAATTTTTTTAAAATGGATACTGCTTCACGCAGAAATATAGTAAATTGAATTGCTTGGCATACAGTCATAACACGACACAATATCCAAGTAGGCTCAGGTGTTATTTCTGCCAGCAGCTCCATCATTCACTGCTGCACATAAATTCCGTTTCACACAGTTCACACACTACAAATACACAACACAACACCACACAACCAGCACTTATTGCATCCACCAGTAAGCAACAACATTTTCACTCAACACATTCACAACCACACACCCTAAACTCAAACGCCTTACCATTTCAATCCAGCCAAGTACAGAGTCTTCACACCACTCAAATTCACAAAGAAGTGCTATTAGCTACCGGAATATTAAACGTTTGGTCGTTATCCGGAGATAGGGTCAATCTTCGCGGTTTAATTGATCCAGGTTCTGAAGCAAGGTTTATTTCTAGAAAAGCGGCACAAAGGTTAGGTCTACAGGGCAAACTTCAGGATTAGGAAAAGTTAATGCCGGTGTATGTCAGGGATATGTCGACCTTCAGATTTTCAGACTAACGTACAAGCACTGATCTTCGATTCCTTCACTGGACTATTTCCTTCCCACAGAGTGCAATCACAAAAATGGAGCCACATTCAGGGTTTGCCTTTAGCGGATCCGACATTTTACATGTCAGCTGAAGTAGACTTAGTGCTAGGAAATGACCTGTCCTCCGAAATATTACTTCCTCATATAGTAAGAGATAGTGAAGAAGAAGGTCCAATAACACAAAACATATTGAGGATGGGGCGTTATGGGAAAAATTCCACAGCCGAGACGGAGCATAAAAAGCTTTGTGCAAACCATCGACATAGACAAGCAGCTGCGACGTTTCTGGGAGGTGGAAGAAATACCCTTTAAACCACAACAAACTTCCGAAGATCTGGAGTGTAAAAAGTTCTTTGATTCAACGACAAAACGATTACCAAGTGAACGCTACGAATTGCCGTTACCATTTAGAGCAGGGGGCAGAACTGCGCTTGGACCCTCGAGGCAAGGTGCCTTGCGTAGGTTTGCTCATCTGGACCGGAGATTCCGCGTGAATAATGCACTAAAAAAAAGTATACGAAGTGCATACAAGAATACCTCCAGCTAGGACACATGGAAGAAGTTGACATGACACAAGATGAAGTTCTGAGGACTCCTTTTCATTACGTTTTGCCAAAGAATCCAGATCTACAACTAAACTACGAGTGGTGTTTGATGCGGCAGCCAAAACGCTGGATGGGACTTCAGTAAATCAACATATAGTGACTGGGCCGAAGACACAAACTGATATCATCGATATCGTTTTAAAGTGGAGAAGACACAAATTCACCTTCACAGGGGACATTGAAAAAATGTACCGACAGAACAGGATTGGCAAAGAAGATTCCTATTACCATTTAATATTCTGGCGTAATGATGAATCTGAATAAGTAAAGCTGTACCAACTACAAACTGTCACATTTGGGACAACTTGTGCCCCGTACCTGACCATTCGTTGTCTTAATTGATTGGCGGCTGAAGAAGCACACAGGTATCCTCTAAGTAGGGGCACAGATGGTTAAAGAGGATGCCGACGATCTGTTTGCTGGAGTCCACACTGTAGAAGAAGGGGGGCCCCCGCCCAATTATCAAGGCTTCGCCATTAATGACGTTGTCTAATAAAAAGCGGGGGCAGAGCATATTACTGGTGTTATCGTAAACATCTTTAGATAACGCCTCTGAATGGTTGCTACGATTTGACCAGTAACAAGTCGCCGGTCATAGGTCTTGTTGGCGGCTGGACCACCGGTAGTCCATACCAGGACTTAAATCACGGTACCATGGGAGTCAGGAGCCCCCCGGATCTCTGTTCGGGCCTGACTTGTTTGAGGTAGGCCCCCTTGTGGGAGCGTCATGGTGGCTATGGTTTAAACCCAAATCGCGGGAACGGGTCTAACCCATTGTAGAGTTGTAAATAAGTACTGGCTGCTGTGACCCTAAGAACAGTAAGAGGTTTTAGGTCGGCCTCGACTCATACCAAGGGTGGAACTTATGCCTCCAACACAGTTCCGAATTGGTATAAAAGAATTGACGGAGAGCGATGGCAAGGCGTATCCTTGCTTCCTATGTATGTATGGGCATCCCGTAAACATAAGGTCTACATGACAGGTGGTTTACGTTAAAAATCATGAGACGTTCTGTAGAAGAAGCGGTGCGTAAGCGTAAAGAGGTAAACAGTCTATTACTGGCGGGAGGATTCAGTCTTCGAAAATGGGCTGGTAACGCTGAGGAAATTCTAGATGGAATACTAGTACAAGAAAGGGAATCTAAATTTTCATTACCTCTCAACTCACTAAATCACATAAATGCCCTAGGAATTAGGTGGTTTCCAGGCGAAGATAATCTCGCATTCCAAAATATTCAACTTGATTCTGCAGAACCAACAAAAAGAACCATCCTTTCCACAATTGCAAAATTGTTCTACCCACTAATAAAAGATAAGATAATGATGCGCTGCGGATGGAAAAGGGACGAGCTGCTGTCTCTTGAGATGAAGAGAGAGGGGACCGCTTTCCAGGAGGAACTACCACACCCCGAGAAAATTTGTATCCCCCGCTGAATTCATATTGTTAACGTCGGAACTCCTTTGCTCCGGCGGTATGATCAGGGTGCATGTACCTTGATCTTGTAGTGGATATATTAGGTCCTTGTACCAATATATTAATGTAATCGCGAATGATATTTAGCTATCTTTTAATATCGTACAGTTTTGTTTATTTAGCAAAAATTAAGTGCAACAACAAAATTATGAAATTATTTACGACTATACGAGTATGGCTTGAATTTCATCCAAACAACCTTTCAGTGTATGCACCTTGTTTTTGTTTTTCCTCTGTGGGTTCAAGGTGGACTGTTTGGGCGACATTGTTCGTGACGTGGCGGTATATCTCAGGATCCTCGATTCTCAACACAAAATCCACTCACACTGAAGAGTCAAACGCTTCACGACTCGAACTTTGTGGAGCTGTTGCTGGCCACACTGCTCGATTACATCGCAATGGTCTTAAATTTACGAGACGCAAAACAACACACGTGGACGGACTTAACAATAACGCTGGCGTGGATCGCTGCTCCTCCAATGAAGTGGGCCACATTCGTCAACCATAGAGTGGCGGAGGTCCAGCGACTGGTCAAACCTGAAAACTGGAAGCATATCCCCAGCGAGTTAAATCCAGCCGTCGTTGCGTCAAGGGGAGTAATGCCTTCGGCCTTGCTCTCACGCACCCTCTGGTGGAATGGATCCGAGTTCCTTCGAGAGTCTTGGGAATTTCAATATCCCAAATAGCCGAAGAGCCTAGTAACAGAGGAGGAGAAACGTTCGGTAAGAACCCATGGAACCATAAAGACACAGAATGTTATTGTTACTTTGATGTTAGAGCATTCAAATTTAAGTAAATTAGTTAGAATTGTAGCTTATTGTCGACGGTTTATTAAAAATGTCCAAAATCCACACTGTTTTAGGAATTTTAACACAGTTTCTCCTTTCTCGGACTCCGACCGAGTTCTACGAGTAGGAGGGCGGCTGCAACACGCTGAACTTTCGTTCGAACAACGGTACCCCATCATTCTTAAGGGAAACCACCATTTTACAAAACTTCTTATAGCCGACGCTCATTGGAGAACACTGCATGGAGGCCTACAGCAAACCACCGCATACTAACGCAACAGGTTCTGGATCTTAAAATTTAAAAATTCTGTCAAGAGCATTTTACACAAGTGCATATGTTTCCGATACCGAGCGAAGCCGAAAAATCTATTTATGGGCTATTTACCAGCTCCAAGGGTATCCATTTCGCAGCCCTTCACTCATGCCTGAGTAGACTACGCTGGGCCGATTAATATAAAATCTTGGAAAGGTCGAGGCGCCAAAATCCTCAAGGCGTACTTTGCCATATTTGTGTGTTTGGTAACTAAAGCCATTCACATCGAGTTATTCAGCGACTTAACGACCCAAGCCTTTACCTCGGCGTTACGCTGATTCATTCCCAGGAGAGGGATGTGCACTCACATCTATAGTGACAACGGAACAAACTTTATAGAAGC
The DNA here is from genome assembly GCA_963966105.1 of Volucella zonaria. Taxonomy (NCBI): domain Eukaryota; kingdom Metazoa; phylum Arthropoda; class Insecta; order Diptera; family Syrphidae; genus Volucella; species Volucella zonaria. The sequence goes on along the minus strand of OZ014530.1, from coordinate 145,683,330 downwards.
CAACAAGAAGGTGAAGAAGTTGTTCGCGGAAGTTGATGTCGGATGGAAGGCTGTCGCTGAACTGACCGCAAAGGAGGGCATAGAGTGGCACTTCATTCCTCCTGCATCTCCTCACTTCGGAGGGCTCTGGGAAGCCGGGAAGTCGGTGAACCTTAAAAGAATTATAGGGGAAGAGAAATACACTTATGAGGAATTAATCAAGTTTCTGCATCAGGTGGAGGCATGTTTAAACCTCAGACCTCTATGTCCGATGACCGACAATCCTCACGATTTCACCGCTCTCACCCCGGATACTTTCTCATCGGTCGAGCACTGACGAACATCCCAGAAGCTAACAAAACGGAAACAAAACTTGGACCTTTACAGCTATGGCAACAAATGCAAAAATTTCAACAAACATTCTGGAAACGATGGACATCAGAATATCTCACTCGATTGCAGCAGCGGCCAAAATGGCTAAAAGTGGAAGACCAACCCAAAATCGGTGGTTTAGTTTTGCTAAAGGAAAATAACCTACCGCCAGGAAAATATATAGAATTTAGCACGCATCATCGACACTCATCCTGGTAGTCACTCTGAAAACAGCAACCGGTGAGATCAAAAGGCCCATAACAAAAATTTGCATACTCCCATCCAGCAACTCATATACACAAACACACTAAGTAATGAAAACACTTGATAAATTTATAAGCTATTTATTGCATCAACTACAAACAAAAATACTATAATTAATATCCAACAAATTGCATTAAAACATCTAATTAAATTACTTCACAACACAACGTGTCAGTATATAATTGCATGCACTCAACTATCATACAATCAGCTGTTACATGTTCCAGTTTTTAATGTTCCAGTTCATTACACCCTCTGCAGTTATATCGCATTTCGTTATGTACATAGTATCACGAAACGTCACGAATCAAATAACACAACACTTCACACATAAACACACAAACGAGCGTATCGTTTCTTTATTTTTTTTTATTCTATTAGGCACTAGTTTTTTCTCACTTTTATTAAAACAAAAAAAAACCAACTCTAATGAATCTTTAAGTTTCTTTTAGCCAGGCACCAGAAGATGACAAAGGCACCTCACACTACACTACCCATTATGTACTTAAGCCTGTACATATGTATATAAATGAAATCTCCCGATCACACGAATCAAAACAAAACTCAAATACCTTGAATGGACCTATGTACGATACTCCTAAAGTAGAATTGCCACAACGAATTATATGAGTTTAAAAATTGCAAAATAATTACATACATAATAATCTAATAACAAATTTAAATCACTCATCTGATATTAATGTCCAATTTTCTCATTTTTACACGAAAAAAAAAAAAAAAACAAAAAAAAAGAATACACCACACCAGCTACACCACTATGGTAGAACAAGGACGGAAGGGTTCATGTCCTGGGCACTAGTCATGAAATGTCAGTTCTGTTCGCTTCAACATCGCGCACGGCCGGGGAGGATGTAAATGAAGATCAAATATTATTAAAATATGAAAACTCATCATAACTGATTAAATTATCTAATTATTTTTATATCAAATCACACTACTTTATCATATCCTACGGTCTTAATTATTCATGTACCAAAGTAATCGATTGTACTAAAATCAAGAGAACTATCTGTCAAAATGAGAATATGTAAAATATTCACTCTTTCGCAAACTTTCATTCGATGAAGAATAAATTTTAACGTCAAAGCAAACATCGGGCTTTTATTTTTGTCTATACATATATACATAGATACACTTCTCTACACCAAGCATAAAGATTATAAAGATTTTCAATTTATTACATAGTATTTCAGGTATGTTAGAGTGTACCATAATTGTTGTACCTCACTGTGTTGTACCACATATAAGGAAAAAGTTTCCGTGGTTCATATATTTTTATGAGGTGGAGTACGTGACTTATTTATGGGCGAATTGATGCGTACGTGACTTACTTATGGGCGACGTAAGGCGAATCTGTGGGTGCTGAAAGAAGGACAGAAACTCCTGGACAGCCGTTGCGAGAAGATCACACCACAGAATCGATAGTTATTTGAAACAGTTTTTTTTTTGTTGTCGCTTTATTTGAAATTTTGCGTACTATCTATTATTAGAAGTGGGAAAATTATCCAGTGTCTAAAGAGTTTAATTAAATAGAGGCAAATTTGTTAAAAAAAAAACCAAAAATAAACTAGTTTGGCGCAATCGGTCGTCTGTTAATGAGTGTAACTCGCCTGTGTGTGACCAAGGGGTTAACAAGCTTTGGCGTGTGGCGTGTCCCCCTAAACGAGATTGTGTCTTGTGCAGAAAAACAAATAGAAACAAAAAATAATAAATAACAAAACATCCCCTCGTCCTGCTGTGCTGTTGGTGTCAAATTTTGATTTTGAAATTGCGTTAAAAAAAAAACGGAAAAATAAAGAAAGTTGCTTAGAACCGTCGCCAATATAGAAAGCGAAATCTTCCCCTCTTATTCTGACTATGTCATGGAAAAGGTGGCTCAAATAAATGGGTTGAATTTTGGTTTGACTGACGAGACAGTCGTTAGAATTGTAATAGGATGTATTTCTGACATTACCCTGACTTTTGTGATGCCGAAAAGAATACAAGACCTTAAAGAACAGCCTTCTTCTATCCGTGAGCGACCGCGTAGGAAATTTAGAAAAGTCCAATTAACAAAAAGAACGAAATCGAGTTCAATTCCCAACAAACGCCCACGTCTCGACAATGATAGCCGTTGTTTTAATTGTGGTTTGACCATCTAAATGCTAATTGTCCAAAATTATCTGCTTGAATAGGTGATTTAGTGTTGCCAAGGGAAGCAATGACAGGGAAAGTCATTGAGAATTGTTAATTTTGTAAAAACACCTGTTGGACCAAACAACGAACAGAGCGTAAAAACGTTAGAATTTTCGAAAATAAGAGAATACCAAAAAAATACAACAAGAATATCCATTGGAGGTAGAAAAAAATTGCCTCTTGGACACCGGGTTAGATTGTTCACTAATCCGAGCAGATATTGTAGACGAGAAAGTAAAAAAACCAATATCCCTTTAGGGGAATTGTTAAAGACTCAATACTACTGGACTACAAAATCAATGCCAAAGCCTATTTTGAGCTAGTGGCAATACAGATATCTCTTTATATGTATAATGGACCCCATTTATCTTGAGCGGAAGGTATTAGTTGGACGTGATATACTTGAAGATGCTTCGTTAGAGATATGAATGGATAGAGACGGAACTAAAGTACGGAGAAAAATTACAAATTACCTTCAAACAAACACTGTCGACGTCCCTGAGCAGGGAATATCCTCTGAAGAGCAGTTCAAGCTAGATTTGCTAATAAGTGACTATTCAGAGTTCGTTATAAGTGGAATGCCACCTAAGGAAGTTAAAACGGGACCCTGGAAATTCGTCTGACACAAGACGCCATTATCAATTATCGGCCTTACCGCATTGCTTTGAGGGAAAGTAATGTTGTGAAGGAGATGGTTGCTGAGATAAAGGAGAAACACATCATTTGTGAGAGTAGTTCACCATTCGCCAGCCTCATTATATTAGTGAAAAAAAGGTCCGGGCAGCATAGATCGCGTGTAGATTACAGGGCCCTAAACACAATCACGATCAAAGATCGCTACCCCCTGCCTCGTATGACCAACTAGACCAGTTGTCAGGAAATAGGTTTTTCACGTCCTTGGACATGGCTACCGGTTTTCACCAGATCCCCATAGCAGAGAACTTAGTCAAGAAAACAGCGTTTGTCACTCCTGATGGGCAATATGAGTACCTGTGAATGCCATTTGGTTTGGGCAACGCCCCTGCAGTTTTTCAACGAGCCATTAATAAGGTTTTAGGGGGCCTAAAAGATAACATATGTTTAGTTTATTTGGATGATGTATTGGTGCCTTCAAAGACTGTTAAGGAGGGAATAGAAAGACTTAAAATGGTTCCTACGGCACTTACAACGAAGAGATTCCTTCTGAATATCGAGAAATGCAAGTTCTTACAAACCAAATTGGAATACCTAGGGCGTGAAATCTCTTTCGATGGTATACGTACAACCAGGTAAATCTAAAATCAGTTCACTTCAAAATTCTTCTAGTCCATCGAATGTAAAGGAAGTAAGGCAGTTCATGGGATTGGTCAACTATTATAAAAAGTTCATACCGGAGCTCGTTACAAAGACAAGATGCATCACCGCACTAACAAAATTGGATGTAAAATTTGAATGGACAACCGAATGCGAAAAAGCTAGGCATTACACTATTCATCAGTTGACCTAAAGACCTTTGCTGGTAATTTTCAATCCAAATCTTCCGACTGAACTGCATACAGATGCGAGTTCTATTGAATACGGTGCTATCTTGTTCCAGCGAATTGATAGTGCTCTTCACGTAGTTGCTTATTTTGGCCAAGCAACCAAGCCCTACGAGTGTAAGTACCACAGTTATGAACTAGAGACATTTGCTGTGGCAAACGCCATAAAACAATTCCGCGCAGATCTACTATGTATTCACTTTACACTCGTCACTGATTGTAATGCCTTGAAAGCCACAAAGGATAAAAGGACTTATTACCACGAGTTGCAAGGTGGCGGATATACCTGCAGGATTTTAGTTTTCATCTCGTTTATAGAAAAGGAAATTACATGCAGTATGCGGACTACCTTAGCCGAAATCCACCCATTAGAAATAGTTTTCAACTCAATAGCTTCGCTGGAAACTGGCGTGGAATCAGACAATCACTTGATCCAGAAGTTACCGAAATCACTGACAAACTAATTGAAAAAGATGAGCAGACGATCGTAAATTACATAATATAAAATAATTTATTGTATCGCAAAACGAAAGAAGGAGACAAAGGACAATATATGCTCCACGGCAGTGTCGACTGGCCCTTATGAGACGATACCACGAAGACAACTGCCATATTGGATGGGATAAAGCCCTGTCAAAAATACGTACACAATTTTGGATGCCAAAAATGTCAAGGAATGTTAGGAAATTCGTAGAAGCCTGTTTAATCTGCGTAGTTGCTAAAAGACCCTCACGAGGGAAGCAGTGTGTGCTTAATCCTATCGAAAAGACACCAATTCCTTTTCATACAATACATGCTGACTCCTTGGGAACATTTCAAGGAGGGAAGAAGGACGAAAGCCGTTATCTTTTAATCATAGTAGATGCGTTTACCAATTTTGTGTTAGCCGAAACTGTGAACCACTTAAATAACTTCATCACGCTTTTTGGTACACCATCTAGGATTATCAGTGATAAGGGGACGAATTTTACCAGCCAGGAATTTCAGAGCTTTTGCAAATTGTATGGTATGGAACACCATACCATTGCACCTGGAGCAAGTCAAGCAATGGACAAGTGGAAAATACGTCGATACTGTAGCTAATTTGATGAGGACGAATTTAGATGTGACTATGGATTGGACGAGCTTTTTGGTCGTGTTCAGTTAGCGTTGAACATCACGTAAAATAAAACAACCGGATTTTCACCATTAAAGATACTCACTGGCGTTGAGAGCAGGACTCCAGAAATTAGTGCTTTGCTCAAACAACTAGATATTGAACCACATTATGAAGACGTTGAACAAATACACACTTTGGCAGATGCACGTATCAAGGAAAACGCCACTAGGATAAAAGTAAGGTTTGGTAAGGCAAATGTACTCCGACTAGGTAGAGTTCGGGTCAAAGGAAGTCTACAAGAGCCCCAGATTCGTAAATCTAAACTAGAGGCACATTTTAGAGGCCAATAGAAGCCGTAGGGATACTTAAGAACGATCGATATAAACTCAAGCGAAAGGGAAGTAGAGCTGTTATAATAGCTGCCAGAGAGGCAATTCGTTTTATCGCTGAGGAGAATGATGTGACTGTAGATACAGAAGAAGGTTAGTATCTACTGTAAATAAAATAAGAGACGGGTTTCATAAACAAGCTGAAGATTGCCTCTGAGTTCTGATGTTTGTGTGGTTTTTACAAAAAGTTGTTAAATATATTGCTTTAATAGACAAGCTGGACTTAGCACGTGGCCTTTGAGTTGTACTCTTTCATTCTCTCAACCTAGGCAGACAAGCACAATATTGCCTCTGAGCTGTAGCTTTGGTGAGTTGATTGAAGATGCAGACAAGCTGCGCTTTAGAGTCAGGTCTCTGAGCTGTTGCTAATTATGACCTCTGATCCCCTTTTGTTACTAAGATTTTTCTGAATAGAATATACAAATTAAAGGTTACCTCTAAGCTATATGGTCCTGGAAATAATCGACTAAAAGGGGACAAGTACAGCAATGTTTATATATGATGAAATACACGGCAAGATTTTATTGAGTCAAAATTGATCAAGTCTGTGTTTGCAGGTTCCCAAGGTTGGTGAGAAAAATTCCAATTCTGACGGAATAAAATCAAAGCGGAAAAGATGAAATGAAAAGTACTGAAATTGGAAGATTTTGTTTAATATGTTAATTTTGTAATCAAACTAACAATGTTAACATGATACTTATAGAATAAATTAATTGTCATGGTTTAAGGTTCGTATTAGGTTTTATTTCATCGAGAGCAATGAATAAGCAGGAGGGCCGTGTTAGAGTATACCATAATTGCTGTACCTCACTGTGTTGTAGTACATGTAAGAAAAAGGGTTGCGCGGTTTCTTTATTTTTATGAGGTGGCTCACGTAACTTGTTTCTGGGCGACTTGATGCGTTCGTGACTTATTTATGGGAGAAGTGATGCGTACGTGACTTATTTATGGGCGAATTGATACTTACGTGACTTATTTATGGGCGAACTGACGCGTACGTGACTAACTTATCTGCTAGTTAACGTAAGGAGAATCTGTGACTGGTGAAAGAAGGACAGAAATATCTGGACAGCCGTTGCGAGAAGAACGCACCACAGAATTGATAGTTATTTGAAATAGTTTTTTTGCAGTCGTTATTATTTCAATTTGGTGTACTCTCTATTATATATCATTGACTTTCACACAATATCCTTTCAATAAACTGACGCTATTTACTTAGTCGAACTCCGCTCCCACAGAAATTTGCAGATTAATAAACAATCAAAAAAGAACAAGATACCATGCAGACATATTTAATGAAACAATACTCACCATTCAAACTCTCTTCTTACGAACTATTTTTCAAATCCGTCAAAATAAATTACAAAAAAAATGTAAAAAAAATATTTATCTATTAGAGTAAGGTAAAGTTAGAGATATTAGCTAAACGAAATATAACGAAGCTAAATCAAAATAGGAAATAAACATAGATTTAAGAGATAATACAAATATACAGGTTGATTCAGGACCTATCAATAAGATTTCAGGGGGTGAGAGGACAAGGTAAGACAAGAAAAAAGTTTTCGTGAAGGGGGATCTAATTCTCCCCGTTACGAATTTATAATGAGTTTAAGTGTTTTCTGCCATAAATCAATTAAAGAGAATCTGATCAGTTAAATGTTTTTTGAAAGCTAGATAAATTTTCTGTTTAATGGTGTTTGCAAGTTAAGCAAAAAATTAGGCCCTCAAAGCCAATTTGTTACAAAAGTTGATATGCCATTTTTTTTTCCAAAAATTTAGGTTGATAGCATACGAGTACAAAATGCTTTTGGTATGTTCTTTATTGGAGTATTTTTTTTATAGTTTTCGGAAAAGCAGCTCATAATTATCTACAACCGTTTCGGAGATATAGGCAAAATAAAAACTGTTGGACATCAAAAGGACCAATTTACTAGGAGAAACCATCAAGGAATGGGAAGAAATTGATACAGTGCATGCATGAAAAGTCACCTGTGTTGGTCAAAAAGCATTCCTACCACATTGCACACCTTATGCATAACAGTGCAAACATGGCTATAGTTGGAATGTGAAATTTTGCGTCATCTGCAACATTTTAATGATATTCTCCAAGACGGAACAAAAGGTCTGGACTTTAACAAAAAATTAATATTAGACTTCTGTTTTCTTTTCTGCGCCTTGCAACTGATTTATTTTAATTTGCTCGGCGCAAACCGTTTATCAATTAAAGCCAATCCTTATAGGACTGCAAAACAAGTAGAATAAACTTAATTCTATTTTATACCGTTTAACTTTGCATTTCATTTCGTTTGTTTTTAATTTTTTTTTAATGTACTACCCTCGCGTACATAGACAGCACTCCTTCGAACAACATTAACTTTACAACTCTGAAACAAATCTCTTAATTTTTTAATTTTTCAAAATAGGCCGTGCGCACTTACGAGTACTCGTATGTGGTAAGTTCGTAACCCCATCTTTTGAGTATCAAAAAAAATTGCCATTTTTCACCACCAGTAGAAGTTCTTTTATATGCAGTGGAGTTCATCACTGCATAATGGTAGATGACCTGAAATGAGGAGAGCGACATCACAATATTCTACACACTAAAATAAAAGACGGATGAAATTAGAGTATGGCCAATATTCGAACCAAGCTGAAAAAAAGGAAAACATAAGTTTGCAATAATAATAAAGATATATTCTATTGGACTGTTCAAAATGCCATACGTTTTTCTTTTTCTTTGATTTTCTAGTACGTTTATGTAATATACATAATGAACGTTTATCAATGATGTATTGGCCGTTTCATTTGATGACGTTCTACCATCTCCCGGACAACTTCAAAATACCGCGTTCATAAAACTTCCTATCTTTCTCTACAAGGAACTTGTCAAAGTGCTGTTTGATGAGACCTTGAGAAGTAAACGTTCCAAAATTCAATTAGTTTTGCAAGAAGTGATATGAGTGGAAGTCTGACCCAACTTGTGTGCGGTCTCACATTGTCGTGGTGAAATAGCACACCAGCATCACTTAATTGACAGCATCACCGTCTTTTGATGGATGTCCGCCCTTTCTTGTCTTTCCGATGCTTATCTAGCCAATTTTAACTTTTCTTTGGCTGACATTGTTGTGGACAATCTATTTATCGCCGCACTTTGCCTTTTTTGCTTTCAAAAATTATTACTCTTAACCGTAGTCCTACATTGGAAAAAAATTCACAATCTCATCTTGAGGTGTAGATTTCTATACTTGCCTATTTTATGTGGAGACCGATTAATCAGAATAACTCAGCAAAATAAATGTTTTTTTTTTATTACTAACCATTTATAATTAAAACAGTTACAATAATGCTATGCAGCTAATGCAAATATTTCAGCAGTGATGGGCTTTGAAAATTGTCTTTTGACAAAAAAAACAGGCCAACTGGTGGTTATATTTTGACTTCGAATTCTTTTTTTGCATACAACAAAAGCACCGGCCTCGATCCTTTTGCTTGTTCTGGAATTTTAGATGGTTTCCGAGCTGGTCCATCTTCAGAGTTGATGTTTTCTAGGGAACGATTTACTGATAAGCCTGGAAGGAAGCTGCTAGATGGTAGCAGAGAAGACTTTGTGCGTTGACGTCTTTTTCTTTCCGATATGCAAGTTTGAGTAAGAGCTAACTCCAAATCACGTAAAAATATTCTACGCTAAGCATTCTTCTGCCTTTCTGGCCAATTGGGATACACCCTGAAGAATTATGATATTTGAGAGAATTATACTATACATATGAAAAATACATACCTTACTGCTTGTAAATGATGAAGGAGTTCACAGGCGAAATGTCGATTATTTTGCTAAAAACTACATATTGCTTGCAGCTATACCCTGTTATCATTTTGTCCACATTGTCGACATCACCTTTAGTGCGATTATAGTACGGATCAGTTACTATCTGGACTGAACTGTGAAGTGTGCACTGAAGCAAAATGCATTTGTCTTTCCTTCCTACATATGATACCAGAGTTGTGTCATGGGTAAACGCAAATGCTGTTTGATAGAGTGGGGCCGTTTTGCACAACAATAACTTGGGTGGAATGCTGCGTTTATTCTTTCGCATAATTCCAACCATTGTCAATTTTTTTTCAAGCAGTCTTTGACTTAGTTCGTAGGAAGAGAAAAAATTCTCCATGGTCACGTTATGACCCATCAATCCTTGAACTAAGTCCAAAACAACCCGTTGCCCTTGACTTCTTTCTGGAACAGCTCCTGCAGCTTTTCCGAGATATGGTTGAATTTTCCACACATAACACGTTTCGGGGCATAAAACAAGCCAACATTTTAGACTATACCTCTCTGGTTTGCGTCCCCCGAAGCCGCATAGCTGTTCATCTACTGTTGCACACTCCGAAGGATTAAAAAATAGCAGAAGTACTTCACTCCATCGATCCCATAGATGTCGAATAGAGTTGCATTGACGTCGGCTAACCATGTCGTCAAAGCAAATAATTTTTATTAAATATTCAAAAGTCCGCTTTGACATAATTTCTCTAAAAACGTGAGGGTCAAAACCTGTGAAATGATAAAAGAATTGCTATTGTATCGCAACTGTGCATACACAATGAACTTACTTATAAACACCGGGAAACAACAAAACTCCTAAATATGCGTGAAGCAAATTTGCATCCACTTCTTCATGCTTATTATTTTTCAAGCGTCTAAAAGCATTAGTGTTATCCAGTGTTGTTTGCTCCATATTTGGTAGAAAAAATAATAAGAAAGCATCCATCAAAGTGGTTACTCGAGATAAAGAAGCACTGCGTGCCAGGCTATGAGGCAGTATCCAGAGATGAGACCTATTATGGCGCTGAGATGCTTCATATTTAGAAGAATCAGACTATTAGAGCGATTTCGATCTAACCTTGGCCAGATCTAATTAGTCGCTACACATGTTGGTCCAATAGTCCACCTAAGGGCTGTTCTTTTATTGCCATCCAGCTTTAATATTAATTTATACGTAGCGATTGCGATTGTTGAGTGGTTACAATTTTGGCGAGTTCATCGTCCCTACAGTTCCCTAGAATATCTCTGTGTACCATCTCCTGATCTCTGTGATCATCTCGGCATGCAGGGGCGGTTTTCGAATTTAATGAGACTGACAGGGATAGTTGCCTGACTATCCGAAAAGATGCGGATATCCTTTGTAGATATCACGTTTTCCTGCAGCCAGGACAGAGCTCCTCTAATCGCCAAAATTTCTGCCTGGAAGACGCTACAGTGATTTGGAAGACGGACAGTGGAGGCATAGATTTAATTTATTTGTGAAAACACAGCTACCAACCCCGCTATCGGTTTTAGATCCATCTGTGTAGAAATGGATGGACTTGCACTCCATGAAAGCATATCTTCCCAGAAGGGTCTAGAGGGAATCTTACATGGAAGTCTTTGTCAACCCAAAGTTCAGGTATAGTATAATCGATGTTCTCTGTGAGGATTCCTAATGAATGAAGAAGGAAAGCGTGGAAAAAATAACAATTTGTCTACTGTGTAGTCGCTTCAAGGCGAATAGCTGCAGCCGCAACTACTTGCCTGCTGAAAATATCGAGGGGTGTCAAATGAAACAGAATGTCTAATGCCGCCAGAGGGAGTAGACCGTAAAGCTCCGCTTTTGCATAGACATGCTGTTCTTTGGACTCAGCTTAATTTACAGCTGCATTGCCTAAGGCCGTCCACCAGACTACAACCCCGTAAGTCAGTATCGGTCTTATGACCGAGATGTATTAATAGACAGTGGGTTATTCGGGGCTGAAGCCTCTGTTTATTCCCAATGGCTTTTTTGCATGATTATAAAGCTACAGTAGCCTTATTGACTCCTTCTTGAATGTTAGGTTTCCAGTTTAGTTTCTTGTCAAAAATGAGACCCAAATATTTTGCTGTATCGGAAAAGATTAAACTGGTACCGTTTATTAAGGGAACCTCTATAATTGGAATTTTGTATTTCTTAGAAAATTGGACAAGATCAGTTTTATGGGGTATTACTCCCAATCCACACTGATCTGCCCAACAGGTTAATCTGTTGAGATTTAGTTGAAGGAGTTCTTTAATGGTATTAAGATGCTTACCTGAAACGGCTGTAGCAACGTCATCCGCATAGGCAATCACTCTGGTACTACCCGCTTACAGGTATATCAGCAGTTCATTAACCAGTAAGTTCCCGAAAAAGGGAGAGAGGACACCGCCTTGCGACGTACCTCTGCTGACACATCTTTTAGCAGCAGCCCCACGCAGTTTGGGGTTGATTATCCTGCTATTTAGCATAAAACTGATCAACTCCCCAAGTGAGTCGTCCACCTGCAGAGTTGACAGCGCAGCCGGGATTGCGGATGTGTTGACGTAGTTAAAGGTACCCTCTATGTCCAGGAAAGCAACCATTGTGTACTCTCTATATTGTAGGGATCGTTGGATGTAGCTAATCAGAGAATGCAGAGCCGTTTCCATCGACTTTACTTTATAGTAGGCATGCTGAGCCGTTGCCAGAAGTCATGGATCAATTGTATCACATATATGGATATCAGTAAGTCATTATAGAGTTTTCAGAAGGAAAGATGATAAACTTATAAGTCAGAGGTCCTTTGGCACAATATGAGAACATTTTCCGGCATAAAGAATGAAAACTACATTAACTTCTCTCCATGTCAGTGGAATGTGGATCAGTTCTACACAATCCCTCATAATATTTTCCAGCGAAGGCAGAATAGTATTTGAGGACCTCTGTAGCTCAGCAGGTATTACACCGTTCGGACCAGCAGACTTGTTTGGTTTGAAGCTATGCAGCGCCCAGAGCTGTTCGTCTCTTGTAATCAGATCATGAATTTTGGCCCCGGTTACAGTAGGCCTGTTTGGGTTGCCATTGGCCGCAAATTGGGAACTACCTGGTAAGTTTGTGTCCAGTAGTAGGTTGAGTGATTCATCACAGGTAGTCGAAGAGCCATCGGTTTTTTCAAACACGAGCGGCATAACAGGCAACGGTCCTTCTTCACACAATGCTGTAGCTGTAGAGAAGAAAACGGTGTTGCACGTCGGGAAAAAGAAATTTGCATGCCAGGTATAGAGGCCAAGACTACCTTAGGACTTGTCAAAAGTCAAATGGCAGTGGACAGAATCGGTTCTTGCTGGAACTGTTTGGCGTACAGTCATAAGACGAACCAATGTCAAAGCAATGTGCATGCTATTACTGCAAGCAGACACAGCATTCTCTTTTGTATGCTAATAACAACAGGTTAAAACCTACAATTAATTATACAAATACAACTACAGGTATACAAATACTTCACATAATATCAAAAATCAAACCACCAAATGTTGTCTCTCTTGAAGTCGATCAATCTGGTGTTCTTCTGGCAACAGCAGTTGTTAGAGTCAGGTCTTCAAAAGTTAACTATTTTCAACTAAGGGCATTGGACGATCCTGGATCTGAAACCACATTTATTTCCCAATCAGCTGTACAATTGCTAGCGCGAACACTCATTAAGGTATCTAGGTTGAGAAAAATCTCAATCCAAAAGTCTTACCTTTTGGTCGCTGGAAACACTTTGCGATACAAATACTCCAGCCTATGTGTTTAAGTCCCTGACTGGTCTTTTGCAATCCCAACCTTTAAATCACCAAATTTGGGAACACATCCAGGGTTTAAAGTTAGCTGATCCACAATTCGATAAACGTGCGACTGTTGGTATTCTCCTGAGAGCCGACGTTTACTCTGAATTTATTTTAGGATCCATTATACGCGGTGATGATGAAAGATCGCCAATTGCACAGGAATCAGAGTTAGGTTGGCTTTTCCTTGAGAAGGCAATTTCGCCAAATAAAGAACCTGTCCATAGCTTCTTACAAGTTCTCGAGAACGACACTCAGCTGCAAAGGAACTGGAGGAGTTGAAACTAATGGAACTGCGGAAGACACAACTTGTGAAAAGCATTTTATCAACCATTTAAAACCGGATGTAAGTCTGGGTTTGGTGCTTCGAAGTTAGGTGCCTTACGTAGGTTTCGTCAACTGGAAAGAAGATTCCAGGAAAACTCCAGACAGCACGAGGAGCACTCCAAGGAGCTTCATCAGGTGAGAGAAATTGATGAAAAGGATACCACACTGGATACACCACACCATTTCTTTATTCCTTACCATGCGGTATTCAATGAATCAATCAGAACTACGAAACTTCGAAACAGTCTTGCGTAATGCAAACGGTTTTTACGAAACTGCTGGGAAGAAGTTAGAAAAAGAGAGAGGTTCACTAAAAGTAGATGCAATCGGAAAAACCAACTACTTAGTGTGCAAGGGGAGCGGAGAATATCTGTCCAGGATGAAACAGCGCCCAAAATGAAGAAGACGGAAACCGGGACCAAGTTATCGGACCATAAACACACATCCCGGGAAAGACGGACTTGTTCGAACCGAAATCGGAGATTTAAGCTGTCACTTGGTAAAATTTGATATTTGTCATCAAACATTGCAGCCGAAAATAAAGCCATTGAAACGCCATAACATAAAAGTTATAAGAAACCAGCATTAAATAAAATCACATAAAATTAAAAGCACTTAGTTTTTTCAATAGGAATTTATTAGATTAATTAAACACATATAAGTACAAATTCTTTCACTTTAGATTTGCACACGCACATACGGTCCAATGAATCTCACAAAATCATTCAACCCGGAGAACGTTGCTGAGTTCCGATATTTCAATTGAGGAATCAAAACACTGACGATGTTCAAAGGTTCAACACTTTAACCCATCAACAGGTAACCCTTTTGAAACATTTTAAAGTTAAAATATTTAAAATATAATAATAAATTTTAATCCAAAATGTTAAACTAATTCGACATAATATTGAAATTGTATTTATCGTAAAAAGAATAAAACAATAATAAAAATAAATAATCAAATAAGTTGTTTACTAACATCAGATGAATTGTTTACTTCGTTCAAATTACAACAACAATTCTATAGAAGGCGGATTCATGGTTTTGTCTAAAAACATACACCACACACTTTGAAAGGTAATTCGGCCATTACTAAAACAACAAATCGTTAGCGCAAATTTCGTCGCACATCGTCGCACTGCACAACCAAGAAATGCGTACCCGGTGATCAGTTGTCGTACAAAATAACATCGCGAATTTGCTGGAAAATAAATAAAATGAATGTTTTTTTGCCTTTTTGCATTTTCCCATTACGTTTTTTCTTTTTTTGTCTTTAAGCACTTGCACTCCAATATCAGTATCGAGAAAACGAAAACAATAACAAGCTATTTACACGAACGCAAATATGTATATACGAGTGTGTAATCGCGCCGGTATTCACAAACCCAAGCGAAAATGAAACTTTGGGTAGGAAAGGGAGTGTAGACAAATAGATTTCAATAAAATACACTTACCTTTTATTAATAATAAAACCAAAAAAAGGGGCGAAAATCAACAAATGAAACAAAAACAAAAAACCGAACTTGGCACACGGGACGTTTGCTGACGCAGTTTTGGTGAACGATCTAAACAAACTATTGCACTATTGCATAACAAAGCAAATTACATACATTTCATCTCCCTGTATCGCCCCTATTGTTATGTCTCCATCCTTGTAACCTACTCGTACATCTAATGTTCCACTTACTCGCTCTTGTCTCATATATATGCTGATAGTCAACACACTTGGAAATAAAACAAGCACTTCATTTTAAATAATTATTTTCTTTATTGAAGTTGTTATCTCTATTAATTCAAAAATAAAAATTTAATCTAAATGTAAACAAATAAACGTTACGTAAGATAATGATTTGTAATACGAATGTATGACACTTTAATATTAAAAAGATATAATTTTCGGTGGAAAAAATAAACACTGTTTTTGCTGTTACTTGAAGAATAAAAGGCGTGTTTTATTTTAAAATCGAATTTTTCCACCCTTAATACCCCAACAGCTTCTATTTTCAAATACAACCCTTCGCTCGATTGATTTATTTTAACTTATCATCTAAAGAAAACGATTCATCTTTTTATTCAGCGCTGTGAAAAATGATAAACTAAAACCCAAATTTTCAATAAGTAATAAACATTTATCATTGGTTCTGTCCCAAAATATTGCCAAACCATATCCATTTGCTTTTTTAAATGAAAAGTACTATCTCTGCACAAACTCTTATAAGCACAATATCCCTACCTTTCTTCTAATATATATTCTTTTTAAATTTGTCTGTAAATCTTATGAATACGGATATGGATTTTTCAGCTGATTTTGTAAAAGGGACTTAGAGTCAGAGACCCGTCTATATTAATGTTTTTAAAAGTTTTATTAGCGTTTTTATTTTTATGGCTTTATTTATGTAAATTCGTAGCCAAATGAGAAGCCGTAGTCTCGTTGCTTTATTTATTATACGTTCCACAAGTACCTCCTACTACAGTCGGTTTCTGCAAGGAGAAAAAAGAGATTTAAAAGTGATATGGGTAGGAAGGGTAAGGAGTGGAGCGGAATGCTCCACTTAATACTAAAGCAGAAAATACTCAGATGGAGACACAAGACAACAGGGAATTGTTTTTTCTTGTCGCTTACTTAAACAAAGCATTATGTCCAGCTCTCATATCTTTAATTTAGTGGACCATTCGTATACTCTCCTGGTTGGTTTTTATTTCGACTACGAGAATAGTTTGAGAGCCCATAATTATTTTGAGTACTAGCCCACGACGGCGGCCATGCTTGTAGTGGAGGAAAGAACTAGGAAAAAATCAGGCAAGAAATTGTCTATTAATATGTGGTGGCTTTTTCGGTAAACTCAGACGCAACACTATGAGATAAAAAAAAGAGAACTACTCTTCTTCTAATTTTTAATTTTGAATTCACTTATTTTGTTTTCGCTGAATTGCACCTTTGCTTTATTTGCATGTGTATGTACGTAATATTGAGAATGTATGCAAATTATGTATAAATTTATATATATTTTATTTATTATATGTACTACATACATACGTACAATATATCAAAAACTATAACATTTTCCGAATTTTTCTCCTTTTGTTAGTTGCCATTTGTTTTAATAAAATGTTATTTTCTTCTTCTTTGTGTGTAATTGGATCCCATAGCTTCAGTGCACTTGGTATATAAAAAAGCCCAATAAGAGTAATTACTGAAAAAATAGAAGACTAATTTTAGATTTTTTTTATAGGAATATGAAAATCTAATTTTTCTGTAAATTTTTAGATGTAATGTTATATATAGATTTAGAGAAAGAATGTCACGTCTATAGTGCGCGTATATATAAACATGTACATTCTGTAATAGTTTCCTAATTGAGAGGAAATCAACTTCGTACCCGACCGCAATTGCAAAATATCGAAATGTTGAAAAAATATGTTTCAAAAAACCTTTGTAAAAAACAAATCACCAATTCCAAAGTCAAGGACTCTAGAGTGTGAAGAGAGCAAAGTCAGTCCGCTATTTCTAGGTGTAAGTTCGCGGTTTTCTAAGGAGTTCCAGTTCCAAGGACCTTTGAGCTATCGTGTAAAAGAAATATGATTTGCTTGATAATGAGAAGCACAGATTCAAATTTAATTTGCATGGAAATCTTAATTTTTTCTGAGCGACAAAGAAAGCTGCTTAATTATTTGATCCCTATCAAGACTCACCTTCCATATAGCCTGCGATATTAGGTTTATTCTTACTATTTTAGGGTCTAGTAGTTCTTAGGGGTCAACAATTTGGATCATCGTTTTCACGCCAGACTTACGTAAATTTTACAGCCAGTTCATCAGTTAATAGCAAAATCCATTTTGCTCTTAATTTCCTCGGAGTGGTTGCTTTGGAAATATGTACAAAGTGATTCATTAGAACTCCATTTAAATATATATATACTCGTACCAATTGCATTATGTGATTTGATTTATGATACACCGGTATACGAGTAGCATTTTGTTAACACTTCTCACTCATGATCAGACCATCTATAATCAAAAACTGGTTTTCGGAGCTTATTGCACATTTGCCTTTACTGTGGTTTACATTATATGAAATGTTTTTGAATTGAGGCTGCTTATAGAAATGAGCTCAATCTGCACAAATGTGATGCTACTTGCAAATAGGAAGGTTTGGTTTTCGAATCTTAACTAGTCCAATTAAACAAATAATATGGTCTCCACATTAAATGTTGTATGTCACCCATGGAATGAAATCACCACTGAGCTCACACGTCTTTCTTCCTCTCTCTATCCCATTTTTGTAACAACTAAGTCAAGCTCTTTTTTTTTTTTTTTTTTTTTTCAAATCCTTTTAATAGTGATACTACTACTTTTCAGGTCGATATGTAATAACTCGTGACACAGCGAATTTCTAGTATTCAAATTTAATATCATGAAGAGATTTCTCAAAAAATGCTTTCTCCAACTACAGAATCAACTTCGACCTATTTGCAAATCTCTAGTTTTTTTCTCGATCATACTGCCGAGAGGTAAAACCTTATTTAATAAAAGAGATCCAATTTTCAATTCCAAACTGATAGGGCCTTTTTTTCTTGGCTTTGATATGTATTTGGAAAATTCAGGCATTTAACCCGAACCATAACGTTTTTTTTCAAATTTCAATTACAAATTTTTAGCGAGATGGGTGTTACGGTTGAAGGTTTGAATGCTCCGAATAATATTGACGATTTCATTTAGACACTGGTGGTGAAAATAATGATAAATCAATATGAGGCAAAAGACATAAGGTCTATGAGTCTAATCGCACGGCTTGGACTGCTATCTAGCAAGAGAGGTCTTGTAGAGCACATGGCGAAATCTTTTTTGATCTTAGATCAGCGGAGGAAAAGAATTTCTTACATTACCTGTTAAAAAAAAGCCATATCGCAGCATTTTTGACAACTTCGGATATGTTGTCATTCCAAAATAAGTTGTTATTGACACGCATCCCGGGAATGGAAAGTTTTTGGTGTCGACGAATATGAAAAACTGGATTAGAAGCGGTTGAGGAGAGATTATTAATGAAAACCAAAATAATGTATTGACCATTCGGAAAGGTAATTTCTGGTCCATGGACGCATTTTCGACAAAGGAGCTTGGCACCAGACTTTGTTAAATGCTTTTGAGTTATCAAGTGAATCTTTCTTGCTTTCATCACATTAGTGATGACTGTAGTTCCATTTTTCGGTGAGATACTACATCAAATCACCATAGAGGTCTTCGTGTCTCAAAATATTTCATGAACTGATGGCTTATCAGTGTTTCAGTGACCATTAAAAAAGGGGACGTAGCTGCAATTGATCGGTAGGCAGCAGAGAAGAAGATTTTTTATTTTCTTGATAAATTATATTGTGTCAAATCAAAAAATGTTGGAAAATACATTAATTTTCAAATTGTATCGGTAGTTTTCAATATGTCCACTTTTGGCGCGAATAATGGCCTTGAGACGGTCAAAGAAAGCATCGCACGCTGCACGCAAGTAACTCTGCGGTATTTTAGCCCATTCCCGGCGAAGTGCTTGTTTGAGGTGGTCCAAACTTTGGTATTTTTTAGTGCCAACTTTCGCCTTCAAAATACTCCAGACAGAGAAATTCAACGGATTTGCATCTGGAGAATTTGCAATCCATTATGTCGAGGAAATGAAGTGTGGAACATTGTTTTTTAACCAATCTCGGTTGACGCGTTCTTTGTGAGGCGATGCGGAGTCTTGTTGAAATGTCCACGGTCCCCGACTAAAATGATTGTTTGCCCAAGGCTTCAATACTACCTCTAGGACAGTTTCACGGTATACGATCGCATTAATTTTGACGCCACGGTCCAAAAATACGAGCGGAGAGCGACCATCGGCGGTTATGGCGGCCCAAACCATCACCATCGGTGCTGCCTGATTTCTGGTGGTCGTCCGAAGGTGTAAATTTTCGCAGGACCTCTCTGGCAAGTAAACTCGGTCATTTTGTTTGTTAACATATTGATCGATAACAAATTTCGACTCATCGGATAAAACCAAATTCGGCAACTCATCACTTTCGTGCAAGCGTAGCAGCTCCTTCGCACTTTCGACTCTAACTTTTTTCTGTTGAGGTGTAAGATCGTGTGCTTTTTGGAACTTCAATGGCTTGAGTCCAAGCTCATTTTTCAGTATGTGTTGCATCCGTTTCAACGATATGTGTAGCTCACGAGCCATTTTTCTTCCACTTCGATGCGGGTTTCGCATTGTTGCTGTTTTTTTATGACCACCTCCATGGCGTTTTGCAACGCTGCCAGTATCACGGTAACGAGCTATGGTTCGAGACACAAATGATTTATTCACGTTGAGGTGCTGGAGGGCTCTAACGATAGCTACAATCTCACTATCACGTTTGAATTCCATTGCGGATAAAAATTCTTCAACACAACTGAGACGCAAATCGTTTAACTGGCTTGTAAATAATAAAATTATCTGTCATGTGTCAAAATATGAGGTCACTGTCATGAACGGTTTGGAAATTATAGCAGGCTGAAGTTGGTTACAGCTCGAGTCATTCAGGGTGTATGTATATTGAAATTGTTCGTAGTAAAGATTTCAGTATAAAGTCAGACATCGTCTCCAAATCCTAAAAGATCGGATTGCTTTCAAGTTTGGAGCTTCTTCAAATAAGGCAGTAGTCGATAATTAGATGATTTGCGTATGGAGATTGTATTCTAACCACATGAAGTTCAATTCCCCATTGCAGACGTTAATTATAGAACTTGTTGAGATAAGAATAATGGCAGTAGTTCGTATCCGTTATTTCCGTTATTTCCGTTATTTCCGTTATTTCCGTTATTTCCGATATGAGTGATCTGGGAGGTGTGAGGGTAAAGCTGCCTTTGTTTCACTTAGTACCAAAACAGTATACCTTGAGAGGTACGTGTATACTTCTTAGCTCGCATATATTTCCTAGGCGCACTTTAAATTTTCGAGTCTTTACAGTAAATAAGCACCTAAAACACAATTACAGGTTTTGTTTTTTTGTTTTTAAAGAACTTAACACTCAAGAGGGTATTACTACTCTTAAAATGCCGGAGCACGTGTTAAGTTTTTCGGAAAATTGGATAGAGAGAGAGAGAGAAAGATTTTTGGGCTCAGTGGTTATTTTGCTCCATGGGTGGCATCCAACATTTAATGGGGAGACTAAATTATTAGTGTAAATTGGACTTGATGTTGTATTTAGGCAACCATTCATCTCACAAGATTTTAGTTGCCTGAAAAAAAGTCTTTTCAGTCACGGCTGGCATTGAACCCCGAACCGTCCGATTGGGAAGCCAACACACTACCACTTGAGCCACGGCCATCCACAGGTGATGCTAAACAAAGTTATGAATTGGAGACCTTGAGATTGGCTTACCGAATCAATTTTTTGTACGCTTTATGCCCTTATAACAATTCCTGCACTCATATTTTTCTTAATACGCTGCACTGAATCGTGGTTATATTTTGATTTTTTTCTCTGAAGTGCTTATATCCGCGCTCTTGGCTTTCAGTAGCTTAAATTGATAAGAACTCTGTGGCGCGGTCGGAGGAGTGCTCGGCACTTTGTCAAACTTTCTAAATCTCGTAATAATTGTACTGGTATTTGCGATCCTATTACTCTATATTTGTGCTCCCATGGGCCTTTTTAAGTTAACGATAAATAATAAATAAAAAAAAAAAAGATAAATAATAAAAAAAGATTTTCCAATATCGGAAAATACGAGTTAATATCTAAAAGTGTTTAAGGCAATATTTGATATAACAACCATCCTAATACACTTATAATGCCTATCCTACTAAGGTCAGGATAGACAGAGAAAGAAAGATGTTTGGGCTCAGTGGTTATTTTGCAATATGGGTGGCATCCAACATTTAATGGGGAGACTTAATTCTTAGTGGAAGTTGGCTTGATGTCGTTTTCTAGTCAACTACTCATCTTATTTGATTGTCGTTAACTAAAAAAATTAATATGTCCTTCGATCCAGGCTGGGATTCGAACACCGAACCTTCCGATTTGGAAGCCAGTCCACTACCCCTTGAACCACTGCCACCCACACTGACCTTGCTCAACGCTTATTCTAGTAAGTGTCATAGATCTAGTTTCTCGGCCTTCTTTTATTTTAGTAAAATTGTCAAATTATATTGTTGTTTGTAAACAATTTAAAATCTTTCAACTAAAGTGTCTTTCATTAAGCGCTTTCTATCTTTAAATTTAAATAAAACAAAGTGTGTGTAAGATATCACCGACATTTTTTATTCGTTTCAAAGGCCATTAGGTATGCAATATAACATCGTTCAAATGTCCGCCGTGGCTTCTCTGAGTGGCGCGCATCCGAAATGTAAAATTTTTCATAACTCTAGCGCATAAATCAGGCTGAATTTGGCCGATGGCATGGGTTATGTTGGCTTTGAAGGCCGCTGTGGTTTGTGGCTTATTCGCATAGACCTGCGACTTCAGAAAACCCCTCAAGAAAAAGTCTTACGGGTTCAAACCGCACGATCTCGGTGGGCAGTTCACATCATCTCCACGTGAGATGATTCTGCTCGTGCAGAATTTCCAATGAGGCGTGAGCTGCGTGTCACGTAGCGCCGTCCTGTTGAAACCACACGAAGTTGGTAATCATCAACCCACAGCGCTCGCCGTTGACGCTGGTTTATCGTTTACTGAACCAGTGGATTCAAATTTATCCACCACACTGCGAATAGTCCTCTCATTAGGACTATTATGGTGACCGTAAAATTGACGAAGCGTGCGGAGCGTTGCCCGAAGAGAACACCCATTTTGATAAAACGATTTTATCATTTGCACGTCTTGTAGAACGCTATGTCCATCCAAGGTGATTTGAGAAAACAGAATGAAAGAACGACACCCAATTTTACAAATATAGCACCAACAATATGGCCGTTATCAACTGTCAAAGTTCGGAAGTCCCTATTGGAAGACGTTGTACAAATACTAGCCTCCATCCTTTTGTTCCAAAGAAACCAAGCGGAACAAGTACTGTACGAATATAAAAAATTCTTTTATGTGGTTTTGGATAATTTTTATTTTATACATATGTGTACTAAGACAGTTATAACAGGTGCTTAAAGTGTCCTTCTTGGTTTTGTATGCCTGCTAGACCCCGTTTTTCGATTTCAATGTGAATATTTATTGATGTTAATTGCTGCTTCACTATTGATGGCGCTTTGAGAATACGCTCTTTCAATTCTATTTGCTTGCTATTTCGGTTGAATAAACAAGTTCTTTCAAACTTCCCCATATAAAAAAATCCAATACTGTAAGGTGCCTGCACAATACAGGAGATCTTGCAGCCCAGGGAACTAGTCCATTTCTTCCTTTTCAACGATTACCGTACTCTTCATCTAGCCAATACTTAACCTCACCACCATAGTGTGTTGGAGCACCATCCTGTTGGAAAGTTGAATCATTTGAATGTAATCCAATAGTTCTGGTAAATCATTTCGCACAAACTCCAGATAGTTTGTAGAATTCAGCCTAGGTGGTTGGTTAAAAGAACCGATTAACCTGCTCACATTTTGACGCTGAATTTGTGTTGAAATGATTTATGTCTCCTTGTATGTGGATTGCCTATGTATGAAGATTATGAAAATTTGTGATCCCCTCTCTTATAAATTGAGATCCGTCTGTCCAAAGAATTCCGCTACTAAACTCATTGTCACCCAAGCTCCGGTCCCGCAATCGGTTAGAAAACTCAAGTCTCTTTTCTAAACCATTGGGAAGCAGTTGGTGTACAGGTGTATGGTGGTATGGATAAAGGTTTTCTCCATGCAGTACATTAGAAATTTTATGTCTGGAAATATTGAATTGCAAAGCTAAGCGTCTGATGCTGATTGGTGGATCAGTTGTAACAGATTCCAGTATTCCTTCATCAGCCGAAATTTTCCTTAATTATTGAGCTCCCGCCTTCGGTCATGTATTTGAAACTGATCCCGTTTCTCGTAGCCTTCGATACGTATTTCCAAATACTCTTTTACTAGGAAGTCTTCGGTTACGATAAAGTTCATGGTATCTTTGTCGCGCACTAGTTGAATTTCTATTCCACAGCCCATAAACATAAATAATGTCTGCGTATTCTTGGTTTGTAATTGCAGACATTTCAAATAGCGTTTCTAAATAACTGTAACCTTAGCCTAAAAAATTAAACTGATGAATTATTTTGTTCTAATCTTTTATACCATTTTGGTAAATTTTCGAAATAGGCCTTCAAATTCCAAACCTAACTCTTTCTGAGAACTTTTAAAGAACAAGGTAGGTAGGTTGACAGGTAGTCAAATAAACGAACACTCTTTAAAACTTTTTAATACTAGGTGGGGTGAAAAGTAACCTCCATCTTTTGAGATTTGGGAAGAGATAATAGTCCGAGGGAGCCAAATCGGGCGAATACGGTGGATGCGACAGCAATTGGAGCCGTAAGTCCTTTTTTAAGGACGGGATAGACAAAAGCCGTTTTCCATCCGCTCGGAAAGAGTTGTAAAGTGTAGGATTGATGAAAAGGCTTACGCAGTGGTTTTGCCAGCGAGGAAGAAGGAGGGGTGATATACGATCTGGACCAGCGAATTTGTGAATGTTAAGATCTTTAACAACCCTTGCGAAAGTGGAATATACTCACAGGGTGAGAAAATCGGGCAAACAAAGATGGCACTTCTCTTGTCGTGGGCATAAACTGAGCTTCTGTCAAGGCCTATAAGTCCAGATATGACTCACTAGATATTAACTCAAGGGTTAATTTCCACTTTGTTTCCAATTGAGTGCGGAAAGGAGACGCCCACCCCAGTACTCATCTATTTTGTGTAGTCAAATCAGCCCTCAACATTCCAAGACTGCTACTGCATCCCTATGTACAATAGAAGGCTTTCCGTGTGGAATACAAAACCGCACACAATATATCTGCAAGAACCATAGGTGTCGAGCAAACGCATCTGTTGTTTCGGATGTTTAAGCTGTTTCACACCACTTTATGATCAGAAAAGCCGAGAACTTGTCTTTAGGTGCCGAACTTACTCTTACCATCTTAACTTGTGCAATTTTATAACCAAAATTTAGGTGCTGCAGCCATAAGCTACGAAACGAATGCACCTATAGAATGGCAGAAATTCGTCATTGCGTCTATTTATTTTCCCTATGATTCGTTACTGCCGCAACCACCGGAGGCAGTGGCAGAACTCACTGGATATTGTGACTCCAGGAAGATGGGGCTGATCATATGGAGCGACGCTATGCTCACAACACTTATTGGGGCAGTAGCAAATGCAACGAGAGAGGTAATCATCTCGTGGACCTCAAACTATAGTTTTACCTGGCTATCAACAATGTTGCCAACTTTTGTCACGAGAGTAAGACAGCAAGTAACTTAACTTTATCCAATAGGTATTCTAAGGAGATTACAGGCTAGAAAGTACTGTCGGAGAACTCAATGTCAGACCATAGATACATCAAATTCAGAATCGAATGCGAGGTCTCGACTTTGTTGAAGAGGAAGAATCCGCATACAACGAACTGGACATGATTTAAGGAGGAACTCTACAAGTACAATAGTGCTCCTACTAAGGTCAGGATAAAACAGTTGTTTGAAGAAGCTGTTCAGAACATGAACGGCACCCTCGCCAGGTGTTTCCAAATGCCACGCCCAGCTAGTAAGCAATCCTGCATATCGCCCGTTCCTTGCTGGAACACAGACTTGCAGCATCTTCGTAAGCAGGTCACTTAAGACTAATATGCAGGAAGATTGGAATTTTTCCAGACTAAAACCAAAACATTTTAAGAGACTTATTTGGACTTCGAAGAGCGCCTTTTACAAAGCTTTTTGCGAGATCGAAACTATCGGTGAAACCAGTAGGATTTTCAAAGCCCTCAAAAGGGGAAGTTCAAACCGGGTTGGAACCACTCAGAAAATATACTGAGTCGAAAGCAGAGAGTCTCACGCTCATGCTTGAGTCTCACTTCCCAGGTAACCTAATCGCAACCAGCTCACAACTAGCTCCTATCAACGAAGCTGGTAGTGAGCTAAACAACACAACACGACGTAGCTGGTATAGGGCATCGGTTGTGGTGACGGATGCGGCAATTAAAAATGCTTTTGCTTCATTTGATGGGTTCAAGTCACCTGGCACCGATGACATTTACTCAGTTAAGTTACAAAAAGGTATAGACCAGCTGCTGGCAACTCTGAAGAGAATTTCTATTGCTGGCCTGGCACTGGCATACATACCGAATCCCTGGCGGAATAATCGGAAAGAATGACTACACGTTCGCCTAGAGTTTCAGACCTATAAATCTGGCTTCCTTCATGATGAAAACCATCGGGAGAATGGTCGAGGCCCATGTACGTGAAACCGCAAACCTTCCTCTATCGCCTATGCAACACGCCTACCACCGCAGAATATCCTGTGAGAGTGCGCTTCAGAATCTGGTAGGCAAGACAAGAAGGAATACGCCTTGGGCATTTTCAGCGACAATTGGAGTCGAGCACCACGTAATTTTTCTGGAATCACGAAACCTTTCGATCTTCAAAAAAAAAAACCAACGAAAAGAAAAAAAAGGAATGAAAATAAAAAACTCAATTTCCTCAACTTTATAAAGCCCCGTTGGGGCTCGACGACTTATTTTAATGTTTTTTTCTTAGCGGTACACTAGTCGATGAAGTGACCCCCTATTTTCACAGTCCCGAAATCAAAAGCGTTAGACAACGGGTCGCGTGTCCCGTCTATTCTCCGGAGTTTCAACGCACGCGCGGCCTACCGGAGTCTCACTTCACAAAATAGAAAAAAACGCGTTTCTATTTTGTATTAGTTTTTTTTTATATATTACACTGCACTATATTTATCTTCGCTCCTGGCGGTGATGTGCCCCTTTCTGGCACAACCTAGCGTCCCGCTACTCCTGATTCACTATCCTTCTGCTTCTCCCTTCTCTCCTTTTCCTCTTCCCTTTTCCTTTTATTTGGCCAGAGCCCAAAATTCGCGAATTTAACAAAACTGTAGAAATATTTGGTTACTCCCCAAAAATTTCCAGAACACAAGAAAAAAAAATTCACTTTTCACATAAAACTTATCTGGCCTTCACTAATTGCTGGTCGTCACCAAAGTGACTTCCAAATCTTTTTTGTTCCACAGCTCCCGCAGACTCACACACTTTCCCACACACATTCGCACACCAGCTCTCTCATACATTCACTTGGCTCTAGCGGACTCAACAAGGGGGTTTTAGCTACAACACTAGCAAGCTTTACTAACCAATAACGTGTCACTCCTTACAATTATTTATTTATTTCTTTTTGTAATTGGGGCCTTCTGCCCTCTGGCCTCTCTGCCCTCGGGCCACGGCCGGTTTTGTGGTTTGTACTTTTGTTAAGGTGGTTGGTTCTTGTCGTTGGAGTTTATTGTTGTTGCTTGTTGCTGTTTGGTGTTATTATTCGTATGTTTTTGTTGTTTGATGTTTAAAAATTGTTGTTGTTTGTTGCGGGTTGTTGTTGTTTGTATATTTGTGGGTTTGTATATTCCCCCGTTGGAGGTTGTATTAATACTTGGCCGTCCGCCTACACGCCTCTACTTCTCCTTCGGTGTTCCATCGGTGGGATGCTAGCTTAAAAGTGGTCGTCATCCCTTCACCCATCGAACCTGACTTTTACAGCTGGTACGTCGTTGTGGTGTGCTCGATTGTCTTAGCCGCCCGTCTGCACACCAATGTTGCTCCTTTGTTGCTCCTTCGTTAGGGTACTGCTACAAAAGAGATCATCGTCTTTTCCCCCTCGATTAATTATCTCGGTGCTAGCTCTGGCTTGCTGCATTCACATCAGTTGTGAGATGTGATACCGGTGTCCGCACCCACATCGGTAGCAGGATGGGGTGTTATTTAAGCCTCTGGTAGCTTGGCTTTCGTTGGGGTGTAAGCTCCAGGTCTTCCCCCACTCATCACCATCGTGGATTGAAAGACCGTCCGTCTCCACCCGTCGGCGACTTTCACACGTCCTGTCTGATGCAGCCCGTTGCGTGTCTCCCGTCTATTCATGAGCTCCGGCAACGGTGTTTCTGGTGGACCTCCTGTCACACCATGGGGTCCCTGATTCATCGTGAGTCTCCCTACTGTCCTTAGGGCTTCACCGACCGAAACTCTACGTTCTCCTCTGCCGGGCCAACCAACCGTGAACCTATGTGGGTTGTTTTCCGAGGTCTGGGGTTGGTGGGCCACTGGCTGATGGGACCATGGCTGCCCTCCACCTCCGCCAAAGCTCGGTGTTCCCACTCAACGAAAAGAGGGACCGAAGGTACTTGCAAGGAAAAAAGGAGCTAAACTTATTGCGGGAAAATTTACCACAATAAACCCCACCCTCACCTCCTAAGAAATGGGCTTGCATTCCTTAGAAGCGCAAACCATTTCCCGAGGCTAAAGGTTTAGTAGGACAGACATTCCCATCAACGACAATACCTCCAGTCTTTGCAACAACAAACTAAAATTCTAACCCAAACGGTCTTTTACGCTATTCTACTCTACTGGAACTTAAGACTCTTCCGGCTCAGCGCTATAGAGCTTAAGGTCCTTAGCGTGTCAGGTACGTTTGCTTGGACCATTTGTATCCACCACACTGTATGTACACGCTGACACACGTTTAAGGATCCTGAACGGTCCCACGAATTTCGGCGCAAGCTTTACCGTGTAGTAATTAGCTGCGTCATACAACACGAAATTTCGTCGCCATACTAACTCGTTCGGGAGATATTGCACATCTCGTCGTCGGAGGTAGAAGGCTCTCGCCGACTTCTTCGCTGCCTCCCGAATATCTTCCCTCAATATTTGGAATCTCCTACCTAGCTCCGGTATATCTAGTTCCCTATTACTTTCCCTACTTTCAAGATCTAAGTCCCTACCTACAGTAGCTATCCTACTCTGGAGATAATACCTCGAGGAGTCAGATTCTGTGCCGCGAGTCACAGTCTCCATCCCGGAATTCACATACAAGGGGATAACCCCAGTACCTCGTTTGGGCCATGCGAACTACGCACGATACCTTCGCCAACTGCGAATCCCAACCTGGGTGATTCTCCGAGACATGCGCTCTGAGCGTTGTCTTAATTATACTCTCCGCAGGATTAGCCTGCGGATGATAATAGGCCGAAAACCGAATTTGTGACCCGTAGGAGTCACAGAGACCTTTAAGCTCCTTCAATCGAAATTGGGGACCGTTGTCACAAATGACAACCTTGGGTACGCCGAACAATAAGAAAACATTTTCTTCTAGTTCCTTGCACACTGCTCTTGCAGTTGCGTAACGTAGGGGAAAGGGCAAGGTGAATTTTGAAAAGTAATCAACCACCGTAAGAATATATTGGAACCCCGAGTGGACTTGGGAAGTGGGCTTACCATGTCTACGCAAACCATTTCCCAACACCTTGACACCCCTACCCACTCAACCATTAGACAAGCGGGTCGCTCTTTCACAGGTTTCACCTGTTGGCAAATCGCGCATATTTAGTTACTTCTGACCACATCTTCGGCCAGTAGTACCTAGCTCCTACTCTCACAAATGTTTTGCGGACGCTCATGTGACCCGCTCATAGGTTATCATGACACGCCTGTAAAATCCCTAATCTACCTGGCTTTCCTAGTATTATTTTCCACTCGTTACTATTATCGTCATAAACTACTGCCTGCCTATCTTTAATAAACTTGAAGAGTTTTCCCCCCTCTACTCTCCACAAGGGGTAGGCAAGGGTTAGGTTCTACTGCCGCAACCGGGTTCCTCCCAGTTCACAAAAGCCAAATCGTTTCCTCGTTAGCCAGCACCGTCTCCGACCTGCGACCCAATTTAACCAGATCTGCAACAGTCTTGGGGTCTGCTACCCGAAGTTGTTCCTGGTAAAAGAGGGCCAGGTTCCTCTGAACGATGGTAAGCTTCCGTCGCTGCGCTGGCAGTTCCGAAAGCCTGCCAAACATATTTTGAACAACCGCGACATCAACCCCTATGGAGTCGTTGCTTCCCTGGGTACGATGCCTGATTTCCTCCAGTAGGAGTTAATCATAGTTGGGGTGAAGAAACTCCGGTTTCAGTTCCGCCACCAACTTTTACCACGAAGAGACCGGCAACCTAATCTCCCTATACCAGATGAGCGCCTTCAACGAGAAAGGAGACAGCTACTCTAAACAAGTGAGCTTCAGTCACCCCGCGCGCTTGACAGAGCTCCTCCACCCGCTCCAAGAATGAATTCACCGGCGCACCACAACGTTCCCACGTGAAGTTGACATCCCACTTGGATAGGTTTACCCCCCTCGCATACGGCAAGAGCTAGCTGTGGTCACCAGTGGTTGCGTAGAAACCGGTTTCTTCCGCAACGGCAGGCGTCACTGGTGATCTCATAGCGCGGACTGGAGTTCTGTCCACTGCTAGATGCTGCAAACCTTTTTTACATAATTTGCTGCTGCTGTTAATCGTTTTGTTTACGCATCCTTGGCTTTGATGGTCGGTTCTTGACGAGCCTCGAGCCTATCTCATCCTCATCTTCCGACTCCTCTTCCGTACCTCCGGCTAACTCTCCGATCAACCTATGCTTGAGATTACACTTCTCCTCGGTTTGCTCAGGAGAAGTGTCTCTCGCCCTATCCAAGAGCCCATTCTATTTTTGTAAGAACCTTCAGGTATCCCCTCGACTTAGGATTACTTGGAGATTTTTCCGAGAGCTCTTAAATTTGCTCCATTTTTGCGCGTACAGCATCTCGTCCTCTACAAACGTAAATTTGTAGGCCGAGTCCAAATTCAGAGACACCTTGCGTTCGAGCATACGAGCGGATGTCAAAGACTTCCTCATGGCATCCAAGGTGCCGATGGGAAGACCGCGAGCCTCCCCCAAAGCCATCTCGTCAAAAAAAAAAAACCCCAAAAGTATGGACCAACAAAACCATGTCAAAAAACCTTGCAAAAAAAGAAAACAAGAACCTCCAAAAGAAAGAAAAACGCCAAAAGTTAAAAAAAAAACACAATGTCGACGAAATCTTTAAGGAACCAGCAAAAAAAATTAAAACGCGCAACAAATGAGAAAACACGCAAAAACAAATACATAGTCGCCCTGATATCTAAAAACAAAATCAACCGAAAAAAGAGCGGATGGCCACACTTAACGAAAGGAAATCACCCCAGAGCAAACAAGAAAAAAACAAAAACAAATCAAAAAGAAAATAACATTATAAATATATGTATATATATGGATATATATATATGTATGGCTAAATAACTTAATGTGGATATATGTACTATTATGTATGGATGTTGTTTAGTGTTGGAAAGCTAAATGTAAGCTAAAAATAATTGTGAATTTTCATTGTTTTTAACTGAATAAAAAAACGACCAATTTGGGTTGGTGTTATAAACGTTATAAAATTTTGTTTTATTTTACTGTCGATCAAAAAAAACTCTATGTTGCATGTTTCTTTATTTATTTTACAATGTTGCTATACATTTCGTGCTAAATGACGATTGCAGTTTTGTTTGATTTAAATAATTAACAATTCAAATTTCAATATAACACATTTTCTAATATTTTAGCATTTAAGTTTATTTATATTTCATATCCAACATTCTCCCCCACTGTGAACAAGTTTTCAAACAAGTGTTGCCGCTTTACTGCTTATTTACTACCACATGTCAAGTCGTTTTACTTCTCATGAACAAACTTCACTTTTATCGTT
This sequence comes from Volucella zonaria, assembly GCA_963966105.1. Classification (NCBI taxonomy): domain Eukaryota; kingdom Metazoa; phylum Arthropoda; class Insecta; order Diptera; family Syrphidae; genus Volucella; species Volucella zonaria. Next base: position 145,651,840 of record OZ014530.1, on the reverse strand, counting down.
GTTGAAACGGCTGGACTCTGTTGATATTAGTCTGGTTTAACTCATGCAAAGAAAGAAAGTATTAATTGGCATGAGTATACAAGATGCAAAACATGAACAGAACGAGTTGACCAGATAAACAATAGTATAGGTTAATTCTTATTGCCCTATCGTTGTGAATCTTTCACTTGTTTCAGATTTCCGTGCGTATTTTTCTCTTTTCCCCTACTCCTACTGCCGTAATTCAGGTAAGTTTCATTATTGACTCGATTGATCGGATGGGGGATGTGTCGCGAGTTATTTATTATTTTAATTATAGCATTTTTTATTATTTCCCCTTTATTTGTTTCCTGCGTGGCAGATAATCAGCAACAACATGTTATTTCATCTAAGGGACCAAAATATTTAGTGTTGATTTTATTATTTTGACCAACAAGCATTGATTTCTTTGATTTGTGTTCCTTATTAGTGTGTGGTGTGTGTGTGAGTGCCTGGATTATATGTTTGAAGATGAATGGAAGTTACATCGAGTAGAATGTATGATGTTCGATCGCGAATTTATTTATTAAGTGGACTGTATGTTTTGAAGATAAATGACTATTTGTTTAAGTGAAATGTTCGAATATTGAGATTATGCATTATAATTTACTTGTATTGAAATGGTTTACGATTATTGGTGAGTTTTATTATTTCCATGGTAGGGTGTGTTCACTTCCTTTAGATTCGAAACAAAACGATTGCCTCCCCGAGCTCCTGCCACACCGGTGGGGTCTGAGTACGGTCGGGGAGGGGCCATTTGGCAACCCAATCTTGATGCCTTATAGTGTTAAGATCTGGGAAGTTTTTTTAATGTGTTGTGTTGGGATCTATAATACTTGTACGTAACGATTAGATGTTGTATTGTTTAAAGTTTAATTTGACTTCGTGTTGTTTGTTCTCGTGCTTATTTGTATTGTTATAACTTTTGAATGATAAGAGTATTTTATCTAATGGTCAGTTATATCTATCGAGTACCGTAGGTGTGTTGTATTTTTTTTATATTACATGTTGTCGATTCCTGGTGCATTCGTGGGCAGAGGGCACAGTTTTGTAATTGGACGTTTCATTTCTGCTGAACTAGTTTTAACGGTGGCTACTCGTGCAATGCCATCAGCACCGAGATGAAGACCCTTTGTCCTTGCCAAGCTCCATTTCAAAGGGGGAAGTCGTTCTTCCTTAATCAGCACTTAGTCACCTATTTTTATTTCTTCGTTGGTGGTCCTGATCCACTTTGGGCGTTGCTGCAGGCGCGATAAGTATTCAGTACTCCATCGTTTCCAAAATGACTGCATCAGAGTTTGAACGCGCTCCTGTCTTTCCAGATGCGAAATTTTTTCCAACTCATAGTATGGTTGTGGTAGCGACGAGAGGTGATCCTATTAAAAAATGGCCTGGTGTTAGGGGCTGAAGATCATTGACATTGTCTGATTGAGGGCACAATGGTCTGGAGTTCAGGCACGCTTCAATTTGCGTGAGAAGGGTGATGAGCTCCTCAAATGTCATTAATTGATTACCAGCTATGCGTTTTAAATGGAATTTTACGGATTTCACCCCAGCTTCTCAAAAACCTCCAAAATGTAAGGAAGCCGGTGGAATAAATTCCCAAGTTATGAAATCGCTGTATACTTCTCGGCATAGTCCTCTCCTTGCCACAAAACGCCGAAATGCTGCTATGAAGGCCTAATTTGTCATACCAGTCACTAACTCTATGTGGAGAGCCTTCGTGGCCATGCACACAAAAATTGCAAAATACTAATGTTTTCACGTTAGTAGGCCCAGCGTAATCAACTCCTGCATGTGCAAACAGTCTGGATATTCTTGTTCTTGCTGCCCATCAGCTGCACCATTGGTTTTACCCTGAATCTGTAGCATATACAGCATTTATGTATATGATGCTTAACAGCGTTTTTAAGATTGAAGATCCAAACCGTTGTCGTATGTATACCGTGACCTTCTGATTCCCTCCATGCAGTGTCTTCTCATGTGTGTCCTTGACTATCAGTTTCGATAAAGCATGATCTTGTTTTAACAGGATGGGATGTTTTGACCGAAATGAGCCACTATGCGGACTATTTTTTGCAAGTTTGAATGCTTGCGAAGAAAGGCATCAATCACTCCTTCTTCTGCAACGTGATGAATAGTTGACACTGCTATAGCCTCTTGTTGGGTCCCCAATACGTTAGGTTGTTCAGGAAACAGGGTACCCCAATTTTATCTCAGAAACTCTGGGCCATGCCATCAAAGCGTGTTGTTAACTAAATTTGAAGCTTGAACTCTTCTTGATGCTAGGTCTGCAGAATTCAGTTCCGAGGAGATATGTTTCCACATAAAACAGCTTGTCAGTCTCTGTATCTGTGAGACCCTGTTCGCAACGCATGTTTTTCACTTCGAAGGAGGCGCCCTTATCCAACAAAGCGTTATTACCGAGTCGGTCCATGTCCACGCGATTGCAGCTTCTAATTTTAACGCCCGGATTACTTCCGCCAACAACGTCGCCATCAGAGCCGCTCCACTTAGTTCTAGCCTTGGCAGTGTTATCGACTTCAGTAGAGCAACTTTAGCATTTGGAAAAAGCAAATGCACACGTGTTTTGTTATCTTTTCCTAACGACCGCAAATATATTGCCGCTGCATACGCCTTTTCAGAGGCATCGCTGAAACCATGAATTTATAATTTTGTGGTACTTCTGGTTATGTTGACCCAGCGAGGCATAAAAATTGTCTCGATGTGTGGCAATTGTTCGTGAAAAAGAGACCATTCCCGCTTAATGTCTAGTGGGAGAAGTGCATCCCACTCTAATCCTTTCCACCAAAGCTCTTGCATCATTATCTTCGCATTAATTAATTAAGTATTTTGCGCGATGGGACAAGCACCTTCAACGTTCCTAATGACTTCTTCGATGACGATATCACTATACACATCACTTCCAAGCAGGATATCAATTTTTGCGGGTGAGTAGAATGTCGGACCAGCCAGTTGTATACCTCTCAAATGTGTCCATTTATTATAGGTAATTTGTTGGGCCGGAAGAAGCCCGGTCAGGGATTTGAAAATCAATGCTCGCATCTTACTAGCAAAGCATGTAAGGGACTTAAACTCGATATCCATGAACTTGTGCGTTGTTCCGCTGCTGACCATCCCCAGCCCATTTACTTTGATGGATGTTCTTCTTGCTTTGAGATTTAACCGATTAAAGCCCTCATGACCATAAAGGTCCCTGCTGAAGTTCTCATATTGACTAATGCCGTTGCCAATAACACCTGAGCGTCTGCATTGATGTGAAAGTTACTCACATTAGGATTCCTCGTCTCCTCTAGGCTTTGACTGGGTTAAAACTCCGGTGCGTAAGCATTTATTGATGTTATTTTGGATGTCAGGTTGAGGCTGCTGATGGTTGAGAGGCTTGAGAAGATGACGGAACCTGTTGAATTGATTGCCTGTAGCTATTTGTATTTTCATGTAGCAGTGTATGGTGTCGCTGATTACAAAAGTGACAGCATTTCGTACTGGGACACCGTTGTTTATAATTTCTATATGCTAAGCAAACCTTAGCAGTTCGTACTGCCTGTTTTCTCTGGGGGATGTACGCAAAAACTTCCTGCACTCCTTCATTGCATGTTGACTCTTCATACAGACCCTACAAACAATCTGCTTCTTCCTTTCTAGTTGTATGTGAAAAATACGATTACTCCCTGACTTATTTTGTGCAACGTTACTACCATCAACCTGTTGTTCTACGGCCTAAAAAGAACCCTACAAATTCTTTTAATGTAGGAAGCTCCTTCTTAGAACCTAACCTTTCCTCCCACAACTGTTGAGTGGTGCTGGTTAACTTTTGCAGGATCACGTAAATTAAAATTACGTCCCAGCTCTCCATCGGCAATTCTAAATTCTTCAACGCGTGGATAATTTCTTGAGAGGTCTCGAGAATACGTTTTATATTGATGGACGTATCATTGCTAATACTTGTTTGCCCAAATAACAGCTTTCAGCTTCACTACTAACATACGATTTTAAATAGTGAAGCCTTTGCACATCAGACAGAGAGGAATTATTGTGAATCAAGGCAAGGAAGATATCATGGAACGCTCTCCATGTTTCATAGTTACCAGAAAAGGTGGGGATATTTATCACAGGTAATCGCAGCTCATTTTGTTCTTTCATTCTAATATTATCTACCTCCTTTATTTCAGCAGAGCTACCTGGACCTAACTGTGCTGCAGGCGGAATCCTATCCAAAGCATCTAACAGACCGATTTTGTATTCCGAGTATATATGTTATCTTCTATTTTATTGAAAACTTCTGATTATAACTCAATTTTTTCACCAGTTTCAATGGCAGTGCTGCTGCCCAGTATGATTTCATGGTACTTTTTTACCTGAACCAACTGTTCTTTCAAGATTTTTATACGCCTTTGCATAAGCTATTGCTGGAGAAATGTTTGGTTTGCTGGAATCTTTTGCTTGTGATGAAGTTGTTGGATTCTCGTTTATCTCTAATTTATATTTTGCACACACACCAAATAAGTTTGTTTAAAGTGTCTATTTTTTGAAAAGTGCAAATGTCACTTCAATTGTGTTGATACTAAACAAAGTTTTTTTTTTTAAGATTTATACAAAAGGCTCGATTGGACCAAAAATGTTTAGTGTTGGAAACCTAAATGTAAGCTGAAAATAATTGTGAATTTTCACTATTTTTAACTGAATAAAAAAACGACCAGTTTGGGTTGGTGTTATTCATTCCGGCAACTTTTTGATCAATGTGGTATGTAGAAAGTGGATACAAAAAAAGTAAAACAAAATTCGCACTCAAAGAAACAAATAAAAAACAAAGACACCTACTTGGAGACCGGGTACTTGCCCAGGTTTAGGGAATTCTAATCCAGCTCCTATTCTTGAACCCACAGGTGCTTTTCCTAACTGTTGAATTCTCTGGTTTGTTTGTCGCACTCGCAACTTGTGCTCTTTTCTTTTACTCCTGTCGATTCTTCTGCTACACTAGATTCCCTTCCACTTGCACTTTGCTAGGAAAAAGCTAAAGAATATCGAACGATTCTTAAACAGAAAAACACACAAACAATTTTCCTATCTATTATCAAATTTCCAATAAACTCCGCGAAAGGCGAAAAAAAATTTGACGGAAGAAAGAAAAAAAAAAAATCTCACGGATAAAAAACTAATTAGAAAGAAAAATGCCGGCAAATGAAATTAAAAAGCTCCACGTTGGGCGTCAATTTGCTATGTTCGATTCCCGGCACCGACAGCGAGATGCCCCGAATCAAACGATAACTACTCTGGGATTCCGGTATTTCAGCTGTGGGTCTTTCCAGGTAGCGCTTTGATGGCAGCTAGACCTGGGTACAAACAAATGGAGTTAAGCGCCACGTAACTTTTCCGAAATCACGAAACCTTTCGATAGAAATAAAAAGCGCACAGGAAAATCTTCCCCGAATCAAAAAAAAAACAACAACGAAAAGAAAAAAAAGGAATGAAATAAGAAACTAAATTTCCTCAACGTTATAAAGTCCGTTGGGGCTCGACGACTAATTTTAATTTTTTTTTCTTAGCGGTACACTCGTCGATGGAGTGCCCCGCTATTTTCACAGTCCCGAAAGCAAAAGCGTGTCACTCCTTACAATTATTTATTTATTCTTTTTGTAATTGGGCCCTTCTGCCCTCTGGCCTCTCTTCCCTCGGGCTACGGCCGGTTTTGTGGTTTGTGCTTTTGTTAAGGTGGTTGGTTCTTGTCTTGTTTGATGTTTAATAGTTGTTATTGTTTGTTCTTGTTTGTATATTTGTGGGTTTGTATATTCCCCCGTTGGAGGCTGTATTAATACTTGGCCGTCCGCATACACGTCTCTGCTGCTCCTTCGGTGCTCCATCTGTGGGATGCTGGTGGTCGTCATCCCTCCACCCATCGAACCTGACTTTTACAGCTGGTGCGTCGTTGTGGTGTGCTCGATTGTCTTAGCCGCCCGCCGTCGAGATCGTCGTCTCTTCACCCATCGGTCAATTGGCTCGGTGCTAGCTCTGGCTAGCTGCATTCACATCAGTTGTGGAATATGATGCCGGCGTCCGCACTCACATCGGTAGCAGGATGGGGTGTTATTTAAGCCTTTGATTGGCTTTTATTGGGGTGTATGTTCCAGGGATCGTCTGCCCCCACCCGTCATCATCGTGTTGGGGTGTCTGGATTGAAAGACCGTCCGTCCTCACCCGAGTCTCCCATCTATCTATGGGCTCCGACAACGGTGTTCCTGGTTGACCTCCTGTCGCAACCTGGAGTTCCTGGTTCGTCGTGAGTCTCCCTACTGTCCTAGGGCTTCACCGACGCGTTCTCCTCGGCCGGGTCAACCACCCATGAGCCTAAGTGTGTTGTTTTCCGAGGTATGGGGTTGATGGGACCATAACTGCCCTCCACCTCCGCCAGAGCTCGGTGTTCCCACTCAATGAAAAGAGGGACCGAAGGAACTTGCAAGGGAAAAGAGAGCCAAACTTGCTGCGGGAAAATTTACCACAACTCTCTCAAAACTGAGTTTGTTCGCTTAACTAGAAGGTGGAAGCTGCTTGGTCTGACCCATCTAGTCTTTGAAGGTATCATCATACAATCCTCCAAAGGAGCTAAGTATTTGGATGTCATCCTGGATAACAAATTTTTCTGGACTAAACATATTAAGTCGAAAGCATCTAAGGCGCTGTCGGCCTTTTGACAGTGCAGAGGAGTTATCGGCTAGACATGAGGCCTGTCACCGAGAAGGTCTCTTTGGAACCACACAGCTATGATAATGCCAATTATATCCTATGCGCCGTTTGCCTGGTGGGCTAAGCTCTCGAGATAGTACGTGATTGCTACTTTTACCAGACTCCAAAGAACGGTTTGTGTCGTAAACATGGCGGCTTTCCCCAGTACTCCTGGCTCTACTCTAGACGCATTGAAGAATCTTTCTCCCCTTGATATTCATATCATGGGCTGCACTCTCAAATCCGTCTTAAATTAAATGGTCTTTGGCGCAATTCGCACTGGAGCTTTGATGACCTTGCGCGTCAGCTATCTATGTTATGAAGATACCACCCGATGCAATGACACCTGAGTTCCTGTTGCAGAAAAAATACGATATCGACTAATTCAGCCAGAATCTGAGCCAGGAAAGGAATGCAGTCAGGTTTTCACAGACGTGTCCAAATTCAATATAGGAAGTGGCGCTGCAGTCTTTTTGGAGGATGACAACGTTAGATTTCACTTCACATTAGGAAAGTTTGCATCTGTCTTCTAAGCGGAGATTTAAGCAATCCTGATGGCAGTGAACTACATTGCTGAGGAAGGGGCGATGCACTTGTATTTGTAGCGGCAGCCAAGCTCTTACGACTTCCAAGCTAGGTCAAGAATTATCAAGAGATAACTGAACGAAGTTCAGTTGCCGGGCATTGTTCTGAAGAAAGATTTACAGGAAGCGAACCTAAGTTGGGTCTACCTGCGTTCTCGGTTAAGGTTTCCATTGACAGTTGGGTCTCATATAAGCACAACTGCAGATGGCAGATCTCGACGCCTATTTACATTCTTGGTTACCATTTTCGTAATACGATGGCTGGTATAGTTTAACGTTGATGTCTCGTTGTAAAAAGGCTGTCATTTCGTTCATCTGTTCGATTTTTAAATTGTGTTTAGCAGCCAAAGCAATAGATATCGGTTGGATGTTTGACGGACGACAGGTGCAAACACGTCCTCATAGTCTATCACGTCTTGCTATTCGTAGCCTTTAGCCACTAATCGAGCCTTGTGAGCAATTACGTTTCCATCTGCATCCAGCTTCATTTTAAAAACCTATTCGCACGGCAAATGGTTTAAGTTTAAGCTTTCGTGGTCTTAAGTTTAAGCTCTGTGTGTGAATGCCTTTGCTCTTAGTCTTTGGAATATATTCTTTATCTTCATCGTCGGGGCTACTGCACTCACTTGTGGTTGTACTCAAATCACATTCATCCTCCTCGTAACCAGGAGTAGGAATCTGTTTTTGGTTGGGTGGCAGATCGGTCATTGGTAGCGTTAAGTTTTTCTTCTCTAAAAATGGAAAATTTCTGCTTTTGATAATTTGTTTCTAACCGTTATCATAAAATTTAGCCTTTTGTCTCATCGCAGAATCCGATGCAGATTATCTTTCTTGACTTCCGATACCATTTCAGCTGTTTCTAGTAGGGAACATGTGGCATAGCTACACAACCAAACACCTTCATCTTACTAATATCTGGTTTGATTCCACTCGCAAACGCGTTTGCCCGTGTATTTACCAATTTCTTGTACATGTTATTGACACGAAGAGCTATAAGAATTTGTCTACCGGTTTGGTATACTGTGCAACCGTTGGCAAAAAGATGCAACTTTCACTCGCTCTTTGTCATCTGGATTTGTCGCCAGCTAAGGTACGTCATTTAGTTGTACAGAAACGGTACAGAAACTTCTTTTAGTTGTATTTGACTAAGTTCATCTTTCAGACCACTCACCGCAATATTAACTTTCCCTCATTTTCAGCGTCTTGTCGTCAGCAACTCTGACCATGGCGACCGGAGAATTTTTGATGTCTAACATCAACTCAGAATGCTTGTCATGCGCATCGAAGCCACTGAGTCAATATACCAACCGCAAAGTTGTTCCTTGAATTTTCATCGCTATGATTATCTTTCTTCTAGGTTTGTTTTAAAAAGAACTCAACATTCAACTGGGTATGAATGCATTTATAATGCCTCAGCATGTATTTAGTTTTTTTTTTAAATGCCGTAGAGAGAGAGAGAAAGAAAGATGTTTGAGCTCCGTGGTTATTTCGCTCCATGGTTGGCATCCAACATTTAATGGGAAACTGATTTATATAAAAATTTGGTAACATTTCGTTTTGTTGCATTTAATACTCAAGAATTGGTCACCTATATACTGCACATCTGACATAAATTTTCAATTTTTTGGACGCGAAAACAACATTAACTGCCTGTTCGACAAAGTTGTACCCCTTGTAGAAAGGAAAATACACAAACCTAATTAAAAAACGAAATTTACTGTACCTTAGATGGTATAGATACTGGTGTAGATATATATATATATATAAATATATCAAGCCAAGTTTAGCTGCAATAAATGAAGACCAGCGGTTTGGAAACCCAGTCGGCACTTCAAGAAGTTACCCAGACTGAAGCAATATTAACCTTAACAGTACACCACCAAAAAATAACCGGATCGCTTTTCCTTTTTGACGGCTTCCAAGCACAACATAGAACACTGCACTCCTTTTCCCTTCTATGTGTTGATGAGACAAGTGTAGGTGAGGTTATTCTCTCTGCTAAATCGAATGCTGTAAGTTTGGAAGATATTCATCCGAAATTCATTAAAATCTTGTTGTCAATTCTCTCCAAACACATTAAGAACTTTTTGATGAATATCTTATTTGCTTCCAATAAAATATTAAACCTATTCCGAAATCACGCTCACAAAATAATTCTGAGTAGTGGCCAATTGCTATCCTTTCCTCAGTAAGGTATTTGAAAAAATTGTAAGTAAGCAAATGAAGACCTTCCTTGATCAAAATAATTTATTACCCCAAGACCAATCTGGATTTTGAGCAAAGCACAACGCTGCACAATAGCGTTGCTAAAAGTTACTTATGACTTACGATCTGCTATTGATAAAGATAGGATATGATTTGTGGCTTTCCTGAACTTCAGAAAAACATTTGATTCATTCCACCATGACATTCTTTTATACAAATTAAGAAATCAATCCGCTTTTAATAGGAAGGGTAACAGCTTGTAGCCTCACACCTTAAAAATAATCGCAACCAAGCTGTTGTGATGAAAAATCGTCGAATCTGTATTTTATTATTATTATTATTTTTTTTTAATCGGTGTGCCCCAAGATCTGCCCCTGGCCCTCTTTTGTTTAGGATATTCATAAATGATGCTTATAAAAGGATAATCCACTGCGTTTATCATATGTATGCGGACCTGCATATATGTATACATTCATGGCTAATGGCTGAGTGTTCAAATTTCGCTTTAACGATAGCAGACAGCATTGTGTTTTGGAAGCATTAAATTCCAACAGTTCCCTAATTTTTTATCGGAATTTAATGAACTTAACATACGCTGCCATTGCCGTTCTACAGCCAAAGAGCAGGGACATGAGTCCGGAAAGGAATATGAAAAGCAGAGAGTACTGTCGTCTGCAAAGGAATATATTGGATTAGAAGTGGCAGACAAAAGAGTGTCGGAGACAGAGCGGAACCCTGGGGCAAGCCAGCATTTATTTTGTGACTTGAAACCATCCAAGATAACTTGAATTGGACGTTCCGAAAGATAATATCCATCGAAGAAGAGAGTCGTCGATTCCAAAAGCACGCATTTTCGACAAAAGAGCCTGATGCCAAACTCTGTCAAATGCCTTAGAAATATCAAGTGCAACTACCTTGCTTTCGCCAGATTGATGTACGACATGCCATCAGATCACCAGTGGACCTGTTGTAACGAAAACCGCACTGCCGGTCATTAAGAAGTTTTCGCGTTACAAAATATTTCATGAGCTGACGGTTTATAAGCGTTTCCACGACCTTGGAGAGAAGGGACGTAAGTGCAATGGGTCTGTAGCAGGAGAGAGAAGAAGATTCGCCTTTTTAGGGACGGGCTGGACAAATGCTGTGTTCCATCTGCCCGGAAAGAGTCCTGAGGATTGATGAAAAAGCTTACGCAGTAGTTTTGCCAGCGTGGAAGAACACTTCTTCAGAAGAAGGGGAGGTATACCATCTGCACCAGCGGATTTATGTATATTGAGATCTTTAAGGACTCTTGCTACTACACGAGTGCGAAAGTGGATTCGTCCCACTGAAGATTCGAGGCACTCGAGTGTAGGCGGAGACAGAGCACAATCCGGGAGTGTGCAGCAAGCAGATTGGCTTTATCCAAAGAGCTGACAGCTGGAATGTCATTGTAAATGAGCGTTGAGATGGAGGATGAAGCAGAATTCCTGATGACAAAGTACGAAAAGCTTTTGCTACGTTTGGGACATTGTAGTATTTTTTGCCTCAACTTTTGGTCGTATTGAAATTTCACACGCTTGAGAAAGACGTTGCAGTCATACCTGGCTCGTTTAAACTTTTTCCGGTTTTCCTTTGTCGGATTGGTCTTGATGAACCGAAAAAACGCTTCTCTAACCCTGACAGGCTCTTCACAGCTCGAGTCGTACCATGTCTTTTCTTTTGGTCTGATACTCTTCATCCGGTGAGGGATAAAGCATCCCATTGCGAAGAGAATGGTGTCAGTGGTCATATCAGCAGCGGCATCCACGTTATCGAGGAAACATAACGACCATTTAAATTTCCTAAAGAAGGTGTTAAGTCCGCTCTAATTGGCTTCCCCTATTGTTCTACGGTTCTTTAAGGAATCATTTCTCTAACTGTGTGGTCTGTGTAGCTGATACCACACAATGGTCCGACGAGCCTAGAGGGGAGCGCATATCAACCGAGTACTTATCAAGGTGAGAAGTTAAAAACAAATCCAGGATGTTGGCGGTATGACTATCAACACCTGTATTCGCGTGGGCTCATTTACAAGTTGCGTAAAGTTGATTTCCGCAGCGAAGATCTCCACACACCGTCCTTCTGTTGTTGTCTGTCCAGAATGTCGAAGCCACCCAGACTTGTGTATATTGAAATCGCCCGTAATAATAATTTCAGAATGAGGATTCAGGGATACAATTCTTTGAATAGAGTCAGACAGCGCATCAAACTGGTCAAAAGCCGAATTGCAGTGCAGCTGCTTGTGTCTTTCAATGAAATTTGAATGACCTATGTATACTTGACTCTATAATTATTGTCTATGTACAATATATTATTAAAATTATTTTAAAATTATTGAAGGGGAAAATTCGTATTGTATTTTGTTTCGGAGTTAGGTAAGTGTTCATGTTATTCAGAACTGAGTTGATCAGTATAACTTCTCGTGCGAAATAAGTAACAGCGAGAATAGTGCAGTGAAATTCATTAAAAATGGACAACGTGCTTAAATTTTCAGTTAAGTGAGAGTGTAAAGAAACTTTAATTCAATCTTCTCCGTTTGTGGAAAAAGCCGGGGCTGGTTTTCGCGATGAGAATGCTTGAAGGTGGATTTCATAAACAACTTTTGCGGAATGATGGATCTCTGGCAGGGTACCTGTAATAGTACTTTTTACAACATCATAGATAATATAAAAATTCCAGAAGAGACTGTCGGCAACACCATTTTTAAAAAAGCAATGAGAGGAGTAATAGAAAGGAATGAAGAAGAAGGACTCCGCTAATGAACTGTCGGTATCTGGTTATTGCTTGTGGGCAAAACGTAACTTTGACTTTCATCACTTCTTGGTATTGTTTCAATAATCGGAAAGCACAAAAACAAAATTTTGGACGTTGTTTTCAAAACCGTATATACCAAGGTTGTTCAAGTTCGACAGAGAAAACAGATATTCTGGAATATGTACTATAGCGTGATATGATGAACAGAAAAAGCACTGCGATGCTAATCATGAGGGTAGTGCCGGTAAAATGGAGGTGGATGGAATTATAGAAATGTGCAAGAAGTCTGTTTAGTTGTACGGTGTCAAATATGCAAATTATATTGGAGACGGAGATACAAAAACGTTTGAACCTTTCCTTGACATAAAACCGACCGCCAGAGGCCAGAACAGCTCGAAAAAAAGCAAACTCAGGAGAAGCAGAGGAACATGCGCGAAGGGAAGGGATGATATTTCGTGCTGGCATCGCGGAAATAAATACGTAAGATACCTGTTAGAAAGACCAAGTAGAGTGATAGACAACGAGATAGTTCAGTGTATAATTCCAGAGTGATTTTGTTTTTGCTTGTACACAAAATAGTGAGATACAATTTAATAGATTGAAGTGTTGCAATTTAGTCTAAGAATTTAGTGTTTAATTTGAACTTTTAACTTCCTTTTTCCAATACACCTCCTCAAATTAAATTTCCATATTAAATCCTAGTAAATTAACAAAAAATAAATGTTTAATTCCCCTTAAATTTTTCTCTTAATATATCCGCAATCATATTATTTGTCCAAATATATTCTAAATTAACAATACATTTTTCATAAATATCATAAATGTACTCTGATATCTATATGTTTACTTCTCGCTGGGTTTTTCACCAGCTGTTGAGCCCTTGAGTTGTCCCCATATAGCGCAATGTAGCTTACGCAGATACAGAAGTTCCTTGCATACAGAGGAAAGAGCCATGTACTCTGTTTCAGTAGGGCTACTGTAGGTTGTTTTCTGGACTCCCATGGAACAGGACATTCAACAAGCATAAACACAAGGCCCGCAAAAGATTGTCTATCGCTAGAATCACCACCCCAGTCTGCAAGAGCATAACCAACTATAATGATTCAGCAGCAGACTTTCTGAAAATAAGTTTCAAATTCATTGTTTTATTTTAATCAGCAAATGTTTTGCTGCAGTTAAATGCTCTTTATGTGGATTCGTATTGAATTGCGATAATTTAATCACGAAATGTGGTATATCAGGCCGTTTTGCTAGACTTACAAAGTTCAACGACCCTACAAGTGATTGAAACTTTTTTGCATCAACCTGTGAACAGTTTGGACATTTTATGCACTTTTTCTCAATCCTGGATTCAAGGGTGTGCTTACAGGCTTACATTCCATCACTCAAAAATCAGCTAACACATCTGCAACCATGGCTTCCTGCCCCAATTTTATAGGAGCTCTACCGCCCTCTCCCTCAAACTCCATCCCCAAAAAGTAACTGATAGGTTTTTGTCTTCTAGTTTGAACTCAGCAGCAAGTTTCAATTTGATATATTTTGTTAAATCATTCTTGTCCTTAAAAGCAAGGATTATGTCGTCGACATATACTACCAAAATATTTATAACTCCATTTTGATTGAAATTTTCGTAAGATAATCACACGAAACCAAATTTAAGCAGGACACTATCCAGTTTTTGGTTCTACTGCCTTCCAGATTGTGTTAGTCCACATAGGGCTTTCATCAGTTGCCCCATATATACATACGATAAAAAAAAATCCAATAAAACTGTTTCAATTTATAATAAAAAAATTCAAGAAAAACTGTTTATTACCTAAAAAATACAAGATGATTAGTTGATTAGTTAAAAGAGAAACTGTAATGCATATAAAGAATTACAAGAGAGTACAATGTAAATTCAGGGTTACTATGAAGCAAATTTATAAATATATTATTATAAAATATTAATTCTTAACAAAACCAAGAACGGTGTTAGGTATAAAATTGATTCTGGCTTTATTTTGGGGCTACGTTATGTGGAATAGGACATCATTCAAGTGGCGCCCCTCAAGTGGCCCGTCCAATTTTTGATGACTCAGTCATGGGTGAGGCGTTATTCCGGCAATAGCGTGTCGAATTTTGGCCTCGAGCTGGTTGGCTTGTTAGCGTAGGCTAAGGACTTCATGTAGCCCTAGTCGTGTCAAATCGCATGATCGCGGCGGCTAATTGATGAGCGCTCGCCGTGAGATGACCCATCGCCAAATTTCCCCTTAACAACTTCGAGCGTTGCGTCGCCTGTATGGCATACAGCGCCGTCTTGTTAGAACCACACCATAACGGTGTCTCCTTCCTCATTTCTCACAAATAAGGTGCCGCCTTGTATCGTTTAATGTTACCATTTTTGTCCTTTTTAATATTGAAGACCCACTTGGATTTTATGGCTTTACGACCAGTTGGCAAATCAACTAGATCTCAAATTCCATTTTCCAGCAGTCCTTAACAGAGTCCGGTATAATGTGACAACTTTTACCAATATTAACAACAATACTTAACGAATTTGATCTTTTTCTATTCAGATTATCTTTTTTTCTAATTATACAATTTCTTGAAACAGTACCACGAACATGCCTTTCATTGATCCTATCACCTCTAATTCTTCATCATCGCAATCCTCATAATAGTCCTCATCTCCAACACCATTGTCATCCTCAGAGTCAGCATATTCTTCGTGTTCGTAATCAGTTTCTTCCTCGCTAGCTTCATCTTCAGGACCATCAGCAATTCCATTTACATCGCCAGCAACAGCATCACCAGCAACAACAAAAATATCTTTTGCAGCAGACTCAACGTTAGGATTTTCAGTTTTATATAATATGTCAGTATTATCTTCTTCTTGTGAGAGGGCATCTTTGAATTCAGCTTTGTCATCGTTGTCCTCGATTATTATGAAATCTGAGTTTGTTAGACACATTTTAGATGGATTCTCAATCAATACCCCACTTTTAAGCCCTCTATGCTTTTAGGGCTAAACTTGGAATTACCTGGCTTCTTAATCAGCATCGCCCTACATCGAAATATCCTAAGGAGCGAAACATTTGGTTTATATAAAGGGTGTTTTTGTTTTAGAAGCATACAAATTTAATATGAAATAAATCAGTTGATCTAATGTTAGTGTCTATGATGTTAGCTTTATTTAGTAGACAATTGTATGCCATTAGTGACTAAATATGATATCGGGGATATGCGCTCCATGCCTAGCTCGAACGAAGCGCAACCGTGAAATCGACAACTTTTTCGAGCAACTGGGGGCGTATATCAGCAATAAACAGTAACACGGCGAATGCTGGCTTTCCAAATCGTCCAACGTCTCTGGTTTATTGCCATAGTCTAGTGACTTCACACACCCCCAAAGAAAGTAATCTAAAGGTGTGAGATCACAGGATCGTGGAGGCCAGTTCACAGGTCCATTACGCGATATTATACGCTTAGCAAATGTTTTCCGCAATAAATTGATGGTGTCGCGCATCGTGTGGCATGTTGCGCCATCTTGTTGAAACTGAAGCTCTGTCACGTTAATGCCATTCAAGTGAAGAACGAAGAAGTTAGAAATAATGTTTCTATAGAGCTCTCCATTGGCGATAATATTCTGGCCGGCATCTTCCTAACCCATTTAGGACGACTGTTACCATACGGTCACACTGGTAGTGTTCCATTTACCGTGGCCGTGGCTCAAGTTGTAGTGGACTGGCTTCCAAATTGGAAGGTTTAGTATTCAAATCCCAGCCTTGCCCGAAAGACATATCATCCATTTCAGTTAATGAAAATCAAGCAAGACGAGTAGTTCACTAGAAATCAACATCATGCCAACTTCCACTAACAATTTCGTCTCCCAATTAGATGTTGGATGCCATCCATGGAGCGAAATAACCACTGAGCCAAACATCTTTCTTTCTCTCTATATCCCATTTTCCAAAAACTTAACACATGCTGAGGCATTATAAGTTTATTCATACCCACTTGAGTGATAAGTTCTTTAAAAAAAAAAAAGACGCAAAAAAAAAAAGAGATACAATTTGAAACTTATTTGTATGTTATTAAACATAGTAGCAGGTCGCATAATTTTGTATTTTTCAGAAGTTTTAAATAAAGGTCAAATGTAACGTCCCATTAGGTAAGAATTTCTATACGTGCCAGAATAACGGTTTTGTTTGCGATTCATGACTTTGGTCATTTGCATAGAACATCAAAATATAAGAAAACATATTTTATAACTTTTTTTGATGAATTGGATATATTGGTATCTTGATTTGAATGCAGCTGTTACCATATGGTCACAGTCGTAAATACCGCATGCAAATGCTATTTTGTTCAACAATTTTATTTAAATATATTTTCTTATCGTTGGCTTGTATGAAATATTTATTATCTTCGTTTCGGTGTGAGAATTATAATACAATATAAGTTGTAATTCTTAGTAAATATGTATAATACAATAAATTTAAAACTACCGATGAAGCTCTAGAGTATTTGTAGGAGATGGTGAATTCGGTTGTTGACGAGAATGTATTTCCGAGCACACTCTTTATAGACATGGCGGATTCGGGCACAGTGTTTGGGGAAGATGAGGCAGGTACCGGTGATGATCTTCATGGTATACTGTTATTACAACCATGCGAACTTCGAATGGAAAACAAGAAATGCGAAGATGATGATAACCTCCCGAACCTTGGTGCTTATGGGGATATTTCAAACGTGAGCAGTTTATTGAATGTATGCAACTGACCAATTACTTCTTAAAAATATGACACTAAAATGCCCTTGTTCTATAAGTTGAGATGTTAGAGAACGCGGAAATGTTGGAAGGTGCTCAACCCAAGCGTATGAAGAGGTTGGCATGCGTTGCGTCGGTCTCAGTGAAGCCTGGCACATCTGCAGAATCCATTGCTGAGATAACAGAAAAGGTGTCAACTGATTCTTCTTCAAGCAACATTCCAAAAAAATACCATACTTGGACGATGCATTTCAATGGAAAACTGATACCAAAGGATCTACTACACTATTTCCGGCTCCAGATTATAGAGATTGTAGCCTTCCTGCTGGAATATGTTCGAACGCTTTTCGGATGATGAGATGTTGCAAATGATCGCCAAAAAAAGCAATGAATATGGAAGTCTTCAGGAAAATAGCAATCCAGAGATAACTCCAAATCAGTTGTGGGTTTTTAAGTATAATGTTCGCAAATTGGTGCAAGGACGGTGACTTATATAATCAGAGAAAACGTCGGCAATCAGCCGTGATCGCTTTACCACCATCTTTGATGCCTAGTCTTAACGGATAACACTATTGTAATTTCTGTAAACGACATCAAAGGTAATTCCTCCAATTTTTAGTACATATATGTTTTTAGTAAATTTTTTTTATATACTCATATTAATTTATTTATTTATATTTATACGTGTATATATTTATACATTGAAGTCCTGAAGTACTCAAAAATATAGTTTTTTAATCTTTTGAAAACAAAGTGGTCGCGCAGTGGAGAACGAATAAAAAATATTGGGTGACTCACAATAATCTAGAACGACTAACGACTAACGGGAAAAATTTTGCAAGAACATGATAACATCTACAATGGTAAAGTACGTAGGATTTTTTAGAAATATTATTTTTTTTAAAAAATGGGTAAGTTTTTCTTTTTATAACATATCGGTCAAATAGTGTCACAAAATCTTTCAATTTTAATTTCACGTACAATACTTCACTAGAAATGCCAATAAGAAGCAATAGTTAAAATTTGGAAAAATTTAAAAACATAGTTTTGAGGAAAGCGCATTTAAAATTTGAAGTACTAAAACATTAAGTAAATTATATTGTTAGAAGCTGAATTGATTGCATCGACTCTCCTTATGGATAAGTTTTTGAATATTTGCCATAAATTCCTCATGAAGTGTGATTATGTTCCGTAACTGTTCCAGTAGTATTTTCTGCTGTTATTCATAGATTTCTCTTGAATATGTAATTTATAAACTTCTGTTCAAATTCCTCCACATTACTTATTATTGGGTCAATCTTTATTCGAATTTTTTAGGTCTTTGAGTTGGGATGCTATTTGCTGCTGTGTTTGAACAGCATTTAGACTTTTCTTTGGAGGAACTATATATTGTATTTCTTCCACTTTTCCAAATGTATAGGGTGTCATGCTTTATTGCGTGCTTTGTATCTCCGTGTCTTTCAGAGAACATTATTTTTTTTTAATCGATTGTTGCCAGCTCTGGTTCTTCTGCTAGAGACTTTTCTTACCATAAAGAGGTTTGCCTCATTATCAATGGTTTCTTACTTTTTAGTTCTTATCAACTTTTTATTTATTATCTATTACACAGTTTTCAGTATCTGTGGTTCGCCATGACAACCCTTATGGCGTTTTCGTTTGGCCTTTTTTTGGTTCTCCGAAGGAGAAAAGTGGCGTAAAAACAGTTCCCCTCCTTTTTTCAGAAACAAAATTTTGCTTCTCGTTTTCATTTGCGAATGGATTTTATGTCAAAATGTATAAACGTCAAAGAGTATTGTGTGCCAAACTAGGTTTCTGTTTTCGTGCAATCGGCTGTGTTTGGCCAATTCATTATTCTGAATGTTCAAATTAATTCGAAAGCAAATATATTGAAAATATAAAAGCCGGAAGAAGTTTTTAGTGTTCCACTTAAATAAGAATCGGAATACACGGAATACGCAGTCCTATCCCATGACAATTCCAAATTGCATACCTCATACGTAACAGTTCAAATACTGCTATAGTTGAAATGTTCGTCATCTGCCACACTTTCTTAATGTTCTCCGCCAGTTTACCGCCGGAAAATTTTCCGAAGCGGAACAAATTCTGGACTTTAACAAAAAATTAATAGCAGACTTCGAGTTACAAGAGAGTCACCCGTTGATATTTATTTATTGTTTGTTATTTTGATGAATTATTTATTTATTTTCCTTTTGTTATTTATTAATTACTGTTAATTACTTTTTATTTGTTATTTATTATTTATTATTTATTATCTATTATTATTTATTATTTATTATTTATTATTTATTATTTATTATTTATTATTTATTATTTATTATTTATTATTTATTATTTATTATTTATTATTTATTATTTATTATTTATTATTTATTATTTATTATTTATTATTTATTATTTATTATTTATTATTTATTATTTATTATTTATTATTTATTATTTATTATTTATTATTTATTATTTATTATTTATTATTTATTATTTATTATTTATTATTTATTATTTATTATTTATTATTTATTATTTATTATTTATTATTTATTATTTATTATTTATTATTTATTATTTATTATTTATTATTTATTATTTATTATTTATTATTTATTATTTATTATTTATTATTTATTATTTATTATTTATTATTTATTATTTATTATTTATTATTTATTATTTATTATTTATTATTTATTATTTATTATTTATTATTTATTATTTATTATTTATTATTTATTATATATTTATTTATTTGTTTATTTATTTCAATTTAATTAATTATTAACTATATACTCGTATTTCCTAGTAACCAATTATTTGATATTATTGATTAATTATTATTTATTGTAGTATTTACTACTTGCTTTCTGTTAATAATTCGTATTTGAATGCTCTGCCATTTATCTCGTTTGTTCTTCTAAAACACTTCCCCTTCTCTCTGCCTTAATTATAACATTTATTGTTATTATTCTTGTGAAGGTTTTTCTTGTAGCTTTTCCTTCGCACTTAATTTTTAACTGTGATATATTGTAATATTTTGTAAGTTTTATTTAATTTTCAGTAGTAAGGTAACACACCAAATCTCTGTAAATTGTGCAATAGTTACAAAACATGTATAACAAATTTGTGCTACATAAAATAAAATAAAATAAAGTAAAGTAAAGTAAAGTAAATTTTGATTAAATAATTAAGCAAATTATACCGGCTTTTAAATGTTTATTCCAGAAACAAAAATTTCGTGTGGTACATGCTAATATTGTATAAGGCTCTTTTATGTTTTTCGGAGGATACAAATGAAATAAGATCGCATCATCTTTTCTTTTTTTTATCTACCAACTATGCTTGAAGTTGATGGTTCCATGGAATTTTTCATCATAACTTTTCATAATTTAGTCAGAATAAATTAATTACCATTTATATAAAGTTAAGTTAATTAAAATTCAATCAAACCTTCGAAGAAACATCTGGCGGGAACACCATTTTGAAGGTAATTCCAAGTGGCTCTCCATCTTAAATGGTTTGCTCACATATGTTATACAATGTCTCCGTATATAGAACAATAAAAATCTGACCAATTGACGTGAATGAGAAAACTGGTTAACGCATTTCATCTTCACTTTGCAATCATGTTGAAATTTCTCCGAAGGGAAAATTCAAAACTGATAATTAAATTCGAATTAGCATATATAGTATGCTTTTAAGAGTGTATTTATGATCGATAGTTGGAAATATTCAATATCAGAAAAAATAATGTCGGCCATCGTATCACGTTTTCTTTTTCAAGTTTCTACTATCAATACATTTAAGATACATTCTGTAGTGTTCAGTTATTAACAACCAGTCGCCCAGATGTAATCTTAGTGGAAAAGTTACTGAAAAGTAAAGGTGAATAACTATAAGCATGTTAAGTGGGTTAGTTTCTCAAGTTAACATAGTTTTTGCACAACTGAACTACAATTGTTGAGCTATATTCACATTATTCAAAGCATGCAATGATCAGTACTTTGCGTTTAGAATTTCTATCGTAAGAAAGAAATTTTTAACTTCTTTTTTTGGTCAAACTCCAGCTTGAAATTATGATCACACTAAATATACGAGTATACAGCAATGTTAACTTCTTTTCTTATCACATCTTGTCTGAACGTTCCTATAGATTCTTCTAAAAACGCAAAACTTGTCAACATCTGCAGTAAAATCGTAGCATTAGCTATATAAGTCGACAAATTGGTTGTGAAAGAAATTTTAATATTCAGGGTTGTGGATTGTACATATGTATATCGGAATAATGCAGATGATTTAACGCTAAATCAATTTGTGCACGATTTTCTAAGAAATTTTCAAACTTTACATTCGATGAAATATTGCCCAGAACCTCTTTTCAAGCAGTGTTCATAGTGTCTTCAAATTTTTTCAAACCTCATGCAAGAACTCGTTGAGGCAAATTTCGCTTTTCTATGTCGCTGTTTGTAGAATTTTTACGTACTGTGATAAACATATTTGATTTAAATTCTTCACTGAATATAGTATTCTAATTTTTTTTTCCAAATTTTACATTTGTTCTGTATTGCACATCTATCGCAAGCTGAATACATGGTTCAAAGTATTATGAACTTTATTTGCCCCTTAATGCAAAAAATAACTGTACACTTATTTCTTCCAATAATTTTAATTGGAAAACGTTGGACAGTTTTTTTTTAAACATTGTATACTACATAGTATACCATATGTTCGAAATTAACACCACTTGTTAAATTGTACTTACAGTTAAGTGAAAAAGGAAATATTACATAAAAATGTATTGTTGTGGAAGTGAAATATAAGGCCTCAGTAGAGTATAGTATTATTGTTAATACTATAGAACAGCGTCCAATTATAACAATTCTGAAAAAAAAATTATATACATCTTAGGAAAATATTTATTTTATTTATCTTACGGCTTGTGGTGTATATAAAGCGTACAATGAACCAAGGCGATTGCTTTCAATATGCAGTACATTCCAATTAAACGCGAAATTGTATAAGCCGCTAAAATTTGGAAGATAGAAAAGGATGTAATTTAATTTAAATATTTTATAAAAGAATGTATATGAAAACTATATTGCAACCTCAAAAACTAAATTATTGAATCAAATTTTAAATATGTAAATAAATAAAAGTTATTCAAAAGAAAGTGTGAAAATTAAAAACCTATTTTTTTGTTCAAGGTAATAAGAAATCCTTTGTATGCGTGTACGTTATCAAAGCTATTAAAATACATACATTTTAACAGAAGCAAATCAAGGTGGCCACCTACTGGACAACAGAAAGGTAGGATCTATCTGGTTTCATGCAACCCTGTATCCGCAACCATCAATGTTAAAACAAATGCCAATGCTTATCAACGTAGTGACGAGCACTACAACTACAAATTCTTTTATTGCCTTAAATACTACATATACCCATTTACAGGTCTCTATTGGCTCTACCTCTACTTCCTCCAACCCGACAAAAAGCACAAAAACAGAACAGTATTGTCAATCAATGATCGCTATATCAAAAGAGGTTTTGCACCTAAAAATTTAATAAAATTAACTTTTCATTGGTCTCTAACAAACAAGTTTGCATACAAGCTTAGTGAGGTATTTTCGTCGATATCACGATCAGTCTTCTTCGAAGTTTAGGAACTTAACGTTAACCATTGTATCTTCTTCTATAGATGAGGTCGAAGTTACCAGTGGAATTTATCGTTCTTAGAAATACTGTCCGTTAGGTAGTTTGATTTCGGGCAGAAGTAGTGGAAGTCTAGATGGAAATTTACATTTTGAATATACGAGGGGCGTTCAATATATTCCCGGTATCGATATGAAGGAAAATGTGAATTCAATTTAAATTGTTTTTATTTTTCAATATAATCTCCCCTAACATCAATGCATTTGTTACATCTTGAGATAAGCTTTTTTAAACCCTCAAAATAATAAATTTCCTCTTTCTCTGCAAAATACCGACTTGAGTTCTTCATCATCCGAAAATCTTTTTCCACGAAGACATTTTTTCAAATCCGGAAACAGGAAATAATCACTAGGGGCAAGGTCTGGACTATAGGGTGGGTGTTGGATTTCTTCGAAACCACAATCTCGCGCAGCAGCCTTGGAAGCTCGCGCCGTGTGAACATGAGCGTTGTCATGAAAAAGCAACACACCCGCTGCGAGTTTACCCCGTCTTTTCTTTTTAATTTCCTCCCGAAAATTATGCAAAGTGGAAGCGTAGGATGTGGCGTTGATGGTTTCACCTTTTTCTTTGTACTCAATGAGCAAGATTCCCTTTGAGTCTCAAAAAACTGTGGCCATGAGCTTACCGGCAAACGGAGTGACTTTGAACTCCTTCGGGGGGTCTGTTCCTTTTTTATGCCACTGCATGGACTCTTGTTGGCTTTCAGGGTCATAGTGGTGGATCCATGTTTCGTCTCCAGTAACAATTCGATCCATAACACCGTCCGCGTTCTCACTACACATCTCCAAAAGCTCTCTACAGCATGCGATTCTCACTTTTTTCTGAGGCGCTATGAGCATTCGTGGCACCCACCTTGCACTGACCTTTGAAAGGTTAAGATGGTCATGAAGAATGGTGTGAATGGTACCAATTGAAAGCTTGGTGATCTCTGCCATCATTTTCACCTTTATTCGGGCATCCTCAAGAACAAGTTTTTCGACTTCTTTGATGCTTTCTCCCGTACAAGCAGTAGCCGGGGCGCCGGAGCGGTGGTCGTCTTCAATGCTCTCTCTGCCTCTTTTGAACTCACTTGACCACTTTTGCAGTTGATAATGTTGATAATGAAGGTGCGGAACCTTGGTAAACAGCCACCATCACTTCATGAATAGTTTTTTGACTTTTTCCTTGCTTAGTGAGAAATTTAATTACAGCGCGATGCTCAATTTTCACCATCATCGTCTCAGTTGCCATTACGATTCTGTTTAACTAGAGATAAAACGCGAATTAATAATCACATTTACATGAATGCACTAAAATAATAGTATTACTTGATAAATAAGTCAATTTATATATACAACCACAGCTTCACCCCGATACCGAGAATATGTTGAACGCCCCTCGTACTTGGGATTAGAAGCATCAGATCAAATTCGAGTTCCTCCAGACCAGCCACTGCTGCTGTAATTACTTCTACTTTGATATTGTTAGAGGAAATCTCAATGTAGAAGGAACCCGCCATAAAATAACAATAGGCAATAAAATCAAACTTTTTTATTTGTAATATGAAAATTTCAATCTGATTTTTTTAGAGATATAGACAAGCATTTGACAATCATGTCAAATATAAATTCGAATACGACTAGTTTTGTTGTAACAACATGTTCATACAATACAAATTCAAGTACGGATGTAGAAAATGAATTTTTAAAGACATATTACATCACAATTAAGAGCCCTTCGGGTAAGTTTTTGTCGTTTTCTTATCAGTTATTTTGTAAAAACTTTAGGGTCACATAATTGAAGGATGTCCAAGCAGATTGTTCAAGACAATGTAATTTTTCGTAAAATATTACATCTCTTTGTATGATAATTGCCTTATTTGAGGACCTACAAATATGCCCTCTTCGGTTACTGGTTTTCGGATATTTTTCTTTTGTATATAAAAATCCAGCACCGTTTCTTTCATTGCCTTTACACAATTTTTCAAAAATCCAAGTTGCATGTGTTAAGATGGTAAAGAGTGCTACTTGTTTTCAATAAAAAGAAAACTATAGAATCTAGTTTATTTAAGTGAATATTTATTAACAATAATTTTGGTTCAAGATTACTTGCGTATCGGCTTATAATCAAAATAAACTTTCTAACTATGGAAATAGCAGGTAATTGACTCCTATCAACTTTCCCTACACAATTACGTCTGTACTATGAATAAAAAAAAATCTAATTCACTAATTCACTAATTCAATAGTTGTAAGTTACATATTTGTAAGATTTCAATGCATATACACTCTTATTTTTCGATAAAGCCTTTGTAAAAATGTCGGCTGCCATCTCGCCCGTTTCCCTTCTATTTTGTGCTTCTCACGAGAAATGGTATCTGATGTCCACGTGCTTGCTCTTACCGTGATGACTTATGCTATTTGACAGTTGTGTAGCGCTTTGGTTGTCACAGTCAAATGATCGTAGGCTCCACCACGTATATGTCCAAACCGATGTCTGCAAAGAGTTTTCATAGTTTCTTCAGTTACTTCCGAAAATACCATGTATTCTGCTTCCATGATTGAAGTGCGACTGATTTTTGTTTTTTCGACTTTGAAGTGATAGGGCCCCTACACATAATAAAAACAAATCCTGAGTTTAATTTCCAATCGTCGAGATCTCTTGCAGAATCCTAATCAACATATTCGATCATTTCAGATTTCTCCCGTCGATACCCTATGCTGTACTCACAAGTTCCCTTGAGTTTGCGAAGATCCCGCTTTGGTGCAACACAATAATGCTTACCTGTATTCTCCAAATAGCGACTTAAAAAACTTGTTGCGAACGAGATGTCAGGTCTTATCGCATTAGCTAAATAATTTAAACTTTCAATCAACTCACGATATGGTATAGAATGCATGTCTTTTATGTGTTCAGGAGTCTCAGGACTCATATCCTTACTTATCTTCGATTTGTAGTCAATTGATGTTGTAACTGGCGACCACCCTTCCATGGAGAATTTCTTCAAAAGATCGGCCGTGAACTTCTTTTGATCGAGTTTTATTTACTGTACATAACTATTGATCGTGGCGTTTGTTCTTCTTCATCTTGAACTTATCTTTCATAAGTTGTTTGAAACATTTTAGTTTGTTAATATCAGACGCTGCAATCAATAAATCATCAAAATATATTAAGAAAATTACGTCCATATTTTCTGATCCAGATATAAAAATGCACTGCTTGACAGTGGATATCTTCATTAATATGAACTCAAGATGCTGTAAGAACTTTCGATACCATTGTCTGCCTTTGATTGTTTGAGACAATAAAGAGGTTATAAAAGTTTACAAACCTTGTTTACTTTCGTTATAAATAAATCTGGATGTGCAGTATGTAATTCCTCGTTCCTTGTGGGTGGCCGTGGCTCAAGTGGTAATCACTGGCTTCCCAATCAGGCGGTTCGGAGTTTAATACCAGCCGTGACTGAAAGACTTTTTTCAGGCAACTAATATCTCGTGAGATGAATAGTTGCCTAAATACAACATCAAGTCAATTTACACTAATAATTTAGTCTCCCCATTAAATGTGGGATGCCACCGATGGAACGAAATAGCCATTGAGCTCAAACATCTTTCCTTCTCTTTCTGTCCCATTTCCCGAAAAATTTAACACATGCTTTGCCATCATACCTGTAGTCATACCCACTTGACTGTTAAGTTCTTTAAAAAAAAAAAGAAAAAAAACCCCTTGAACATATGAGGATATTACATCCATCTGATGAACACGAAGTTAAAATAGTCGAATACTTTACTCACCCCGAACGTTTTGCATCAAGTTATATTGAGCGTGGTCACCGGGAAACTGCTTTGGAAGTATTAACGATTAGATTGCCTCCGCAAATTGTAGCGGTGCCTTTCACTGGGTCGAAGGATTCTGCTCATTTTGTGTCGATTTTCAGTAGCTTGACGTTGATCAAGTGATGGTGACTTTTGACGAGGAGTCGCTTTTCACAAATGTACCGGTACAGAAAATTGTCAGTGTTATCCATAATTCTCTCACAGATCTTGATATTAACGACAAATATATGCCACTTTTAAAGTTTTGTCAGACATCAAGGTATTTTTGTTACAACGAACAGTTTTATCTCCAAAAAGTGATGGTGTTGCCATGGGTTTACCCTTAGCCCCTCTTGTTACAGACTTGCGGATGGAATATTTTGAAGCAAAATCCATAAAAACTTCAAAAACAAGCCAAAAATCTGGCTGAGATACGTTGAAGACACGTTTTGTATACTCAAGATCTCCATAATTGCGAGTTTGTTGGAACATCTAAACTCACAACATCCACAAATCAAGTTTACGATGGAATAAGAAAAAGACAACTCTATCGCATTTTTGGGCGTTAAGGTTTTAAGGAAACCCAACGGGAAAATACACACACAAACAGATACTTAGATGCTACTTCCCCCACAAAATATGTGATAAAGACAATCTCCCCGCTGAACTAAAGCTGGTCGACGACATTCTCAAAGCAAACGGGTACTCTAAAAAGCAAACAACATGGAAATCAGATTGGCCAAAGGAAAGGGACAAAGGACATTTAACCCTACGTCAAATACAGAGTAGGAAAAGTCCTGGATGGAAATTGTGTATTTTTAAAACCAAAAAAGGTAAGCAATTACTTTAATTCACCAAAGGACCATTTTCCACTTCATTTGACTAGCGTTTATCTAGTCCATTGCAGCTGTGGGTCCTTATATGTGGGGCCAAGCCGAAGGAGTATTTCAAAGCGTTTAAGCATATCTCGGATAAGCCATATGAACAGCACTGGATGCACTTCGGTCAAGTCAAGGTCTTAGCTCACGAGACTCACTACATCTTTCGACTAGTCCGCGGAGCGATTGAAATAAGACTCTCTCGCGCATGGTATCCCGTGATTAACATCACTCGTCCACTCCAGTTCCTTGAAAAAACCCCCAGTGATGTACTGAGTACGGTTTGCTCACATCTACGTGCACCTAAACAGCAACAACAGGATGAATTATAACCGTCTGCGCACCGCTACAATTTGCGGAGGCAATCTAATCGTTAACACTTTCACAGCAGTTTTCTGGTGACCACGCTCAATGCAACTTGATGCGAAACGTTGGGGGTGAGTAATGTATTCGACTCTTTTAATACTAATTTACGTGGTTACTCCCAAAATAATTAATAATGTTATCAAACAATCCCGAAAACCTCAAAAGTTATATGAACATGAAGTTGTTTTTGGGCACAAGTTGCGCGAATAGCTTCATAGCGAGTCACTGGTGCAAACTCCTCTTTATAGTCAATACCATAGCATTGTTGGCAGCATCTTACCACTATCGCAACTTGTATTTGGATACTGATTCATCGGTGTTGCACTTACGTTGAAAGCCCAATTATAGCTGATTATATTAGTATTAACTGTACGATCCACTAGCTCCCACTTTTAATTTCCTATCAATGAACTATACTCACTTCTCAATGCATTCAACTATTCTTCTTTTTCAGGTCCATTCAGTCCATCTGACGTAATCGTTGGATCCAATTTAATATTTCGCATAGCAATCGCACATTCATCTAACTCCAAAGTAGCTGAATGCTCTACATGTGTCTTCCGTGCCCTCAGCTTGGTACCGTCTCGAGTGATTTGCGGTTTTCCCCATTTAC
This sequence comes from Volucella zonaria, assembly GCA_963966105.1. Taxonomy (NCBI): domain Eukaryota; kingdom Metazoa; phylum Arthropoda; class Insecta; order Diptera; family Syrphidae; genus Volucella; species Volucella zonaria. The sequence continues at coordinate 145,623,392 of OZ014530.1, read as the reverse complement.
GTTTTATCGTAGCTGTTTAAATTTCCTCCTGTTTAACATTGCACAAACAGCGTTGTTTGCAGTTAGGTGACTCCATGGTAGTTGAATATTCATCGATTAATTCGTCGATATCATTTTCTTTGATATTCTTTTTCGTGTTTTCGTTTTTCGTACCACATTTTTCAGTTTTTGAATCAACAATAATGAATTCGTCGATATCTTCGTCAGCAACATTGAGTTTCTCAAATATTTTGACATATCTACTCTTGATGATTTTGTAAGTTTGTCGATTCAATAATCGATATGACTTCGACTTATCGTAACAACGGACGAAGGCGAATTCAATACATTTGGCTTCGAATTTCTCTTTGCCCGTTTTTTTTTTAAGTGCGATAACTTTTAATGCAAGGATTAAAAGAATGTTTATGCCATACTTCGAACGATGCCCGATCCAAAATCGATTTCATTGAACACCCGTTTCGTATATGTTGGCTGCTTTTCTACCCGCGGTCCCTGTAGTAGATTTCCTTGGAACAGCTATCTCTACAAGCGTTCAATTTGCCCGCTTTGCAACTCCGTTTTGCTGCGGAGTATATTTTACCTTCAACTGTCTGCTTATTCCAAAAACTTTTACTATTATCTGTTCGTAGTCGCTGGATAAGCTTACATAATTTTCGACTAATACATATTTTATATTGCTGAAAAATAGGCAATAGGATTTCTGCCGTGGCTCGAGTGGTAGTGGACTGGCTTCCGAATGGGAAGGTTCGGTGTTCGAATCCCAGCCTCGCCCGAAAGACATATCATCAATTTTTTCAGTTAACGAAAATCTAGTAAGACGAGTAGTTGACTAGAAATCAACATCAAGCCAACTTCCACTAAAAATTTAGTCTCTCCATTGAATGTTGGATGCCACCCATCATGGAGCGAAATAATCACTGAGCCCAACCATCTTTCTTTCTCTCTCTATCCCATTTTCCAAAAAACTCAACATCGAGACAAATTTACAAAATGCGTTAGAAATATTGTTACATTATTACACGAAATGGAAAATTAAAGTCAACACAGGTAAGTTTCAAGCAATCTTTTTTACTCGAAAAAGAAAACCTTGTTATCTTCCGTGTAACCCCCTTCAAGTGAGAGGTCAAGTAATACAATGGGAATCACATGTGAAATATTTAGTAATCTATTTGGATAAAAGGTTAACATTCAAGGAACACTTTGCACAAACCAGTACAAAAATTCAAATTGGAATAACAGGAGGTCGAGTTTAAATTTTGAAAACAAAATGACAATATACAAAGTAATATTTCAGGCAATTCTGCTTTATGGATGCCAGGTTTGGGGAGATTGTGCAATATGTCATAAAAAAAATCTTCAACGTGTACAAAAAAAAATTCTTAAGATGATGCTTAATCTACCTCGTTCCTACTCCACTAGAGTCATGCATAAGTTATCAAATGTTGAGATGATTTCCGAAAGAACTTATAAATTAAAAGCATCTTTTGCTAGGAATGTTGTTTTACATGATAATCTCCTAATAAGAAACTCAATCAGTGAAACATGACAGTGTTTAGTTCTTTGTTTCTTTTGCGTTTTTGTTTTTTTTTTTTTCTTGTTTCTTTCTTTTCTTTATTTATTAATGTATTGGGTCTATAACTTAATTCGTGCGGTTTGCTAAGAGATGGCGTAACTTGTATTATTCCATTGTTATTATTCCATTGTTATTATTCCATTGTTATTATTCCATTGTTATTATTCCATTAGAATATGCGTTGGAAAGCTACTGTCATTGTACGTCATTTCAGTATATGTCATTCATTTGAAGCGTAAACAACAATAATCTTTTTTCACTCAAATATGTCGAACTTTGTGCCTGAAAAAGTGTTTTGGCGGGGAGTTCTTCTTCATTACTTTAATATGAAGAAAACTGCTGCTTTTTTTGGTGGAAGTTTATGGTGAACATGCGCTAGCTGAGCGAACGTGCCAAAAGTGGTTTGCACGGTTTAGAAGTGGCGATTTTGGCTTGGAAGACGATGAACGTCCTGGGCAGCCAAAAAAGTATGAATATGAGGAACTGGAAGTATTACTCTATGAAGATTGTTGCCAAACACAAGAAGAGCTCGCAGAATCTTTGGGTGTCACTCAAGCAGCCATTTCAAAACGATTAAAAGCAGGTGGATATATTCAAAAGCAAGGAAATTAGGTTCCACATGAAAGCAAGCCGAGAGATGTCGAAAGGCGGTTTTGCATGTCCGAAATGCTGCTGGAACGCCACAAAAGGAAGTCATTTTTGCATCGGATTGTTACTGGTGATGAAAAATGGATCCATTACGACAACCCCAAGCGCAAAAAATCATATGTAAAACCCGGCCAACCAGCCAAATCAACGGCAAAGCCGAATATTCATGGCGCGAAGGTAATGCTCTGTATTTCGTGGGATCAGATGGGTGTGCTGTATTATGAGCTGCTAAAACCGGGTGAAAAGATCAATGGACAACGCTACCGAACACAATTAATCCGTTTGAAGAGAGCAGTGGCCGAAAAACGCCCGGAATATGCGACCAGACACGAGGCAATAATTTTCCATCATGACAACGCTTGGCCCCACGTTGCTATTCCGGTTAAGAACTATTTGGAAAACAGTGGATGGGAAGTCTTACCCCACCCGAACTATAGCCCAGACCTTGCCCCTTCTGACTACCATTTGTCCCGGTCGATGGAGAACGCCCTCACTGAAATAAGGTTCACATCAGAGCAGAATATCAAAAATTGGCTTGATTTATTCTTGGCTGCCAAGCCGGCGCAGTTCTTTTGGGATGGGATCCACAAATTGCCAGAAAGATGGGAAAAAGTCATAGCTTCAGATGGGCAATACTTTGAATAATACTATTGTACAAGTTTTTCTTAAATTTTGAAAAAATCGCACGAATTAAGTTATATACCCAATATTAATTATTTTTATTTATTTATTCATTTACTTATTTATTTATTTATTTATTCATTTATTACATTATTTATTTATTTAATGTTAATACCTATTACTAATTTATTTATTTATTATTAAAATTAATTAATTATTTATTTATTTGTTATAATTACCAATTGTTATTATTATTATTATTATTTATTTTTTTTCTTATACATAAAGGTTTTATTCGTTTGTTCCTTTGTTTTTCTAAATATTTTCGAACTTTAATCTTTAAAGAAAAATGTGAAATTTTGTAATAGCAGAAAGATATTTTTGTATATCGAATCTCTATATTGTAAATTGTGCGACGTAAATGTATAAACTTTTTATGACGAAAATAAAAATACTACTACTACTACTTAACACATGCTGAGGCATTATAAATGTATTCATACCCACTTGAGTGTTAAGTTCTTTTACAAAAAAAATAAAAAATATATATAGTAAACATCCATGTAACTAATGTGGTCATCGATAAAAGTGATGAAATATTTGGCTAATCCCAGTGACCGAATTTTAAACGGTCTACATATGTCCGAGCGTACTAAACCATGAATTTCTTAATTTTAACTTCCACAATTCTGAAAAGGCAAAGCTCTTTATTTTTGCTTTTTGGTAAATGATGAAATCCACTTTCATTTTATTTATAGTAGATCCCATACCCATTACCATATTTGGAAGCTTTCCGATATCAGTGATATTCAAATGTTCCATTCTCTAATGCCAATGATAGCTCATTCATATCTGCTAGTACCACATCCTGAATCTCCTTCTTTTCCATCATTTTAGCGAATACGATTGTTCCCTTTTTTCCGCTGGAAATATTATATTATATTTGCAGATTTATTTCCGGAGACCACAATATAGGTACGTTCGGTGACCTTTGGTATTGAAAAATCTGCTTTCTGTAATTGTAACACTAACTGAACCAATACCAATTCCGTGTATAATAGTGTGACCAGCTGTTTGGGTCTGACATCATAGACCAGTGTTAATACATTCAAACAAATTTTTATCATTGTACATATGAGTAGTTGCCCCACTGTCTAAACACCATCCACTTGGTTGTATTCTTTCGACCTTCTCGTAACCGTCTACACTCAACGTTGTTACCAATACTGTATTCGATGATCGACTTGTTTGAGTAGCCTTTATTTCTGCAAACAGATGCTCGATGACCACTTCATATCGATCTTCTTAAATTTAACTTTTGTGTTTGCGAAATGAAAGTTTTTATTTATTGATTTAGCCAGCAATGCACTTTTCCGGCCTTGCGTTATTTTCTCTGTTAGTTCTCTCATCTCTCCTTGCTTCTTCTTCTAATAATTTAACTCGCAGGTTTTCTAGACTTGGCATTTTATCTCGTGAATCGATAGCAAATTCATCGGGTAAAGTATTAAGAAGCATGATAATCTGCAACTCAGTTGACACCTGCTTCATACGATTCCTCGGCTTTGTTCATTGAGCTTATTTGATCAACCCTTTCTTTCATGTGGTATAACTGCTTGCCTTATTGGACCCTTGGACTTAAATATTGATTCCAAGGCTCCCCAAGCGGCACTCGAAGTTTCAGCCTCTTTTACGTGTCCAAGTTGATTAGTTTAATGCAAAGCAGAATCAAAACCAATGCTTTCGCATCTTTCGATACCCATTCTGTAATTTAGGCGTCACCTGCTTTTGGTCTTTCTTTCACACCATTTGCATAGGGCCACAAATCACTACAAATCAAAAAACTCTTCATTTACACTTTCCATGTTTCGAAGTTTTCATCGCCAAGTTTCTCAATATAATTCAAGTTGTTGCATGTTCACAGGTATTTAAGACAAAAAGTGTTTTTAAACTATAGCATTAGGTGGTCAGGGCCCATAATCTATTGGTTTTCAATAAAAAGGAAACAATAGAATTCAATTAATTCAAGTAAATATTAATTAAAAATAATTTCTCTTCAGGATGAATTGTGTATCGGCTGATGATCAAAAGAAGAAGAAGGAATTGACCAATGTAAAAGACGTCGCGTATTTTACAAAGAAAAACATATAGATAAGACACGTTACACATTGGTATGCGTAAGTTTGCTAACGGATACTTCGCAACTGGCTCATTCTCATTATTCCGTTCCATTTTATATATCGTCCTACAGTCGGCCTTTTCTGATTCACTAGGGCAACCACGTTCCACGATAGTGTCGTTGTTTACGAACTGCAGCTGGCAGATGCAACACTCAACGTACCGACAAGGGTTGACATGCTGCTTGGAAGTGATGTCTACGCAGAAATCGTTCTCGGCGAAGTTGTGAGAAGTAATGAGTGTCCAGGTCCAATTGCACAGCAAACACAGTTAGGATGGATCTTGCTGTGTAAGGTGCCATCAACGACACCAAAAATCATCCGAACTTTTTATCACCCCGGGAACTGGAGCTAGCACTGATGAGAATTGTTCGTTTGACTCAAGAGGAGATGTTTACTGCGGAAGAAGAAAAGAACAAAACGAAGGGGTATAAATCACTCAACCCGTTTAAAGATGAAGAAGGCATCTTAAGAGTCGGGGGGAGACTTTCTAATTCCACCCTCATATACAATAAAAAGCACCCAATTCTGCTAAAATCGAATCACATTTTTTCAAAACGCATTATTGATGACATCCACGAAAAAACCCTACTCTGTGGTAATCAAAAGATGATTGCTTACATACGCCAACGGTTTGGATTTTTAATCTGAAAAATGCAGTTAAAATACAAATGTACAACTGCAATATTTGTTTTAAGTTCAGAGCCAAACCATTGGTGCAATTAATGGGTAATGTTCCGACAGCTCGAACAATAATCTCAAGACAATTTACATTCACCGGTGTAGACTACACAGGACACATCGATGTCAAAACTTGGAGGACGTAATCCGAAGACGCTAAAGGGCTACATCGCAATATTTCTGTGTATGGCAACAAAAGCTGTGCACATTGAACTAGTCTGCGACATGATTACCCAAGCGTTTTTAGGGGCATACAGAAGATTGATCTCCCGGAATGCAGGGAACTGTTCAGCGACTGCGGGGAAAATTTTGTAGGTGGTAGCAGCGAACTCCAACGCCAATTTAAACAAGCAAAGTTAGATTGGAAAAATGTAGCAGGTATTAGCCAACGAGGGCACCAAGTGGAAATTTATTCCCCCGGCTTCTCCCAACTTTGGTGGTCTCTGGGAAGCAGGGGTGAAATCTGTAAAATTTCACCTCAGACGTGTGTCTCGCTGCCAGGTATTGACTTTCGAAGAGCTCACAACGCTTCTAACACAAGTAGAAGCGTGCCTGAACTCTAGACCGTTATGTTTACAGTCAGAAGATACCAACGACCTAAATACCCTAACACCAGGTCACTTTCTCGTTGGAGAACCACTCATCGGTCCCCCCGAACCAGAATACCAGATGGAGAGAGTATCTCATCTTGAGAGATGGAAGAGGGTACAGGCCTTGACCCAGTCATTCTGTCCAGACTACAACAACGCCCGAAATGGACTCGAGAAACTGAGACACAGATAAAAGAGAGGGACTTGGTACTAATAAAGGATGAGCGGATGCCTGCATTAAAATGGAACTCAGGCCGAATAATAAAACTTCATTAAGGAGCTGATACTTTAGTACGAGTCGTAACCCTTAAAACGGAAACAACACATTTCCGATTTCGAAAATTTGCCCACTACCCAGCAATGCATTCGGCAAAGGACAAAATTAGCCTTCATTCGACATCAATACACTCTCAAATGCAACACAAAACATATTGACTCAACACATCTTATAAATTATACGCTTGCACAAAATATTTAACAATAATAACATAAAGGAGAATTTTGATTGTGTAGCCAAATCGCACCTCCTCGACAGTACTCGTGCCATAGGCATCGCAGGAGCTCGAGGAGGCAATCATTTCCGCAACAAGTACACAACAGGATCAATGCAACACAGAAATTACATAGTTTAACAAATAGCTTCACCATGTATGGATTCCAAAAAAAAATAAAAAATATTGCACATTAAATATACCTGAATCTTAGAAGGATTACCTAAATTCACTCCCCACACTCATAACCAAATACAAACTAAACTTATCTTAACATTATAAACAATTAACTTCTTAAAACAATTGAAACAAAACAAAACTATTGTAACTCGGCTGCTACTCATTCATGCACATTTACACATACACACTCAACAAACCCGATCGCGAAATCTAAGGAAGTATTAAATCACAAAATAAAAAGAAGTACGTAATATCAATAAAAGTAACCTTACCTAAATTCCTACGCGATTCAAACACACAATTTACAATAATTTACAACAAAAAATAAACAACAACGCATTCAGAACGAAAAAACACCCACCAATTCCAAAAATGAAAACTCACAACCGGAAATGAATTACTACACTCGTCGTATCGTATTCCATGAAGAGGACACATGTATAGGCGGTTAGCCATTGGTCAGCATGAGTGCGACTGGTGCAGTTGGTGATCAACGTAGTTTGCAATTATCAATTGAATTGACCACTATGTCTTTTTGTTATTGTTGTCACCCTTTTGCATGTTTATTTTATTTGCTAATGTTGTTTGTCTTTACATATTCTAAGATGACACTATATTCCAAAAGGAACATCAGGGTCGGCAATAAGATTACACCCTTAAGGTGGAAATTAATGAGAGCAAAATGGGAAGGATATTCTCTATACACAAGATCAGGCCAAAAATCAAGACATGGAAATATTAAATACCTTATTGTGAACTTGGTTCACCGTGGGGGGAGAATGTTCGAGTTTGAAAGATTTAATTACTTATATGAAAAGGTATGTTAACGTATAATGTATAATGTATAATATGTAATGTATAATAATACAATGTATTCAACAATGAATAATTATAGCATAACAAACCGATATTCAAAAACAAAGGCTACACAATTGTCAAAATGTATTTAATGTTTAGGGACATTGAATAAAACCGAAAGCACCATTTTATACAGAAAAACATACAGTAATTTGAAACTGCTATTATTAACTGAAATATATTTTATAACGTTTTACAACACAGAAATGAAAAGCCGTTTTTATTTCAAACACAAAATTTATTAAATGGTTCAAAAAGAAATAACTAAAAATTAAATTCAACACAACCAACAGGAACAAAAAGAAGTCGCTTGGGGCTAGATCTGGTGAACAAGCAGTTCGAGCCGTAATTCATAGATTTTCGCCATAGCAACCGCTGAGGTGTAAGACCACGCGCCGTCTTGGTGAAACATGATTTTCTTTTTCTGCAAATGAGGCCGTTTTTCCGCAATTTCTGCCTTCAGCTTGGCAAGTAATGATGCGTAGTATGCTCCTGTAATGGTTTTTCCTTTTTAAAGATAATCGATTAAGATAACTCCTTTACTATCCCAAAAAACAGTCGCCATCACTTTCCCAGCCGAAAAAAACAATTTTTGCTTTTTTGGAGCCGGCTCGCCCTTTACAGTCCCCTGTTTTGACTGAATTTTTGTTTCGGGCGTATAATGGTGTATCCAAGTTTCATCTACAATAATTAATCGGCGCCAAAACTCGGATCTATTGCGCCTAAACTGCGCCAACAGAGCGTTGGAAATGTTCATTCGAACACGATTTTGGTCTAACGTAAGCAAACGCGGCACCCAACACGCGGACAGATTTCTCATGCCTAAATCTTGATTTAATATGTAACAAACACGTTCTTTGGACATTTCCATAACCTCTACTATCTCTATCACTTTAATTCTGCGGTCGTCTAACATCATTTGGTGAACTTTAGCAATGTTATCGTCAGTGGTTGCAGATTTTGACCATCCCGAACGTTCATCATCTCCCAAGCTCTTACGGCCACGTTTAAAATCAGCTGTTGACTGTTGTAGGGTTTTCAAGCACAAAACAACCGTTAAAATTCACAACCTGAATCATTCCGAATGAAGAAAAATCTCTCCGTCCTATTCAGACTCCCACCCCTGGAGAGTCAATATCGAAACCAAACACACCTGAGTTTCAAACCACTACATCACAACAATGCTTTCCTTTCTCCTCCTTCTATCTTTCCGCCCGCACCCTGGCAACAGTAAAAGGGTATCATAACCCCTTAGGCGCGTGTAAATAATAATAAAAAAAAAAGCTGCCAAAAATTTCACTGTGGTAAATGATGGTCCAGAGTCCCCATACACAGATCCAACTCATTTTTAATTTGCGTAGGCGTATTGCCTTTCAAAAACAAGAATTTAATAGCAGCTCGATACTCAATTTTTTCCATTTTCACAAAAAACACTCACGTCGACTCACTCAAACGACTCTTAACTAAAAACTGCGCATCCAAAATGACCGCTATCTTTACGTAGCGGTAAGAAACTTTTCAAACAACCCTCGTAAATTATTAAATTATTTGATTTTATTTAGTACATTTTGTTAGTGGCTCGATGATTTATTGGGCAAGAGTACCATAACTTAGGCGACAGGAAATAATAACGGTTTTTTGTAGAACAGTTCAACTTTTTTTTGTTTTTTTATCAAGATTTTGGGTTTGCATGCGAATTTTCCAATTCTATTGACATAAATAATTTAATTTAAATTTATTATTAAAGAACATCTAGCTTTCAAAACTGGTATAATACTTCATTTTAAGTTTTGCCGTTGTTTTTTAATATTTTTTTTCATTTTAAGTAATTTTTTTTTAATTGCCCGTACCTCCTGAATGGGGCGAGATAGATCCCCCCTCCTATAGTAAAAAATGCTTGTATTGAACTGTTCTACAAAAAACCGTTATCAATTTTTTTCGCCTAAGTATCGTACTCTCCCCGGTTGTTGTTGTTGCTTTTGTGATCTGTATTGCATTCGCATGGAGTGTGAAAAAGAATTTTAAAGTTTGTATGATATGTATGCGCTGAGTGTATGAACGGATTGTGTATGTGATATATGTATAGACTATATGTATGGAAAGTTCGTGTCGTGTGGTTTATTGAATGGAGTATGTATGTAACGTATTGTATGAGAGATAGTGTATATGGTATGCGGAGTTTGTTTTTTTTTTGTTTTTCTTTTGGACTTTTATTGTACGGATTGTGTATGCGATATATGTATGAATGTATAATGGGTGTGAATGGAAAGTTCGTGTCGTGTTGTTTATTGAATGGAGTTTGTATGCAATGTATTTCGTGTGGGACAGTGTATATGCGGAGTTTGTTTTCTTGTTTTTTTTTCTTTTGGATCTTTTTTGTACGGATTGTGTATGCGATATACGAGGGGCGTTCAATATATTCTCGGTATCGATATGAAGGAAAATGCGAATTCAATTTAAATTGTTTTTATTTTTCAATATGATCTCCCCTAACATCAATGCATTTGTTACATCTTGAGATAAGCTTTTTTAAACCCTCAAAATAATAAATTTCCTCTTTCTCTGCAAAATACCGACTTGAGTTCTTCATCATCCGAAAATCTTTTTCCACGAAGACATTTTTTCAAATCCGGAAACAGGAAATAATCACTAGGGGCAAGGTCTGGACTATAGGGTGGGTGTTGGATTTCTTCGAAACCACAATCTCGCGCAGCAGCCTTGGAAGCTCGCGCCGTGTGAACAGGAGCGTTGTCATGAAGAAGCAACACACCCGCTGCGAGTTTACCCCGTCTTTTCTTTTTAATTTCCTCCCGCAAATTATGCAAAGTGGAAGCGTAGGATGTGGCGTTGATGGTTTCACCTTTTTTTTGTACTCAATGAGCAAGATTCCCTTTGAGTCCCAAAAAACTGTGGCCATGAGCTTTCGGGCAGACGGAGTGACTTTGAACTTCTTCGGGGGGTCTGTTCCTTTTTTATGCCACTGCGTGGACTCTTGTTTGCTTTCAGGGTCATAGTGGTGGACCCATGTTTCGTCCCCAGTAACAATTCGATCCATAGCACCGTCCGCGTTCTCACTACACATCTCCAAAAGCTCTCTACAGCATGCGATTCTCACTTTTTATCTGAGGCGCTGTGAGCATTCGTGGCACCCACCTTGCACTGACCTTTGAAAGGTTAAGATGGTCATGAAGAATGGTGTGAATGGTACCAGTTGAAAGCTTGGTGATCTCTGCCATCATTTTCACCTTTATTCGGGCATCCTCAAGAACAAGTTTTTCGACTTCTTTGATGCTTTCTCCCGTACAAGCAGTAGCCGGGGCGCCGGAGCGGGGGTCGTCCTCAATGCTCTCTCTGCCTCTCTGGAACTCACTTGACCACTTTTGCACAGTTGATAATGAAGGTGCGGAACCCTGGTAAACAGCCACCATCTCTTCATGAATAGTTTTTTGACTTTTTCCTTGCTTAGTGAGAAATTTAATTACAGCGCGATGCTCAATTTTCACCATCATCGCCTCAGTTGCCATTATGATTCTGTTTAACTAGAGATAAAACGCGAATTAATAATCACATTTATATGAAATTTTACATGAATGCACTAAAATAATAGTATTACTTGATAAATAAGTCAATTTATATATGCAAGCACAGCTTCACCCCGATACCGAGAATATCTTGAACGCCCCTCGTATGTATGAAGTGAAGTGTAATGGGTGGCTATTTTGTGGATCTTTATTAAACGGAGTGCGTATATAAAATGTGGTGTGTGCACATGCTAAGTGGGTTAGAAAATTGGTTTGTATATTTGCAATGTATGTATTTCCATGTGTAGAAGTTTGATGCCATATGTTTTTGTTTTTTGTGAGTGATAATTGACACCTATTGGTTCAAGAGAAATCAGACTTGAATGTTGCCGATGTCCGTTTAGGATACGACTGGATTATTTTAAAGGGAATTTAGAGTGGACTGTAATTTAGTACTATGTAGTAGGAGTGCGTAAAGTATGAATGTTTAAATTGCATTATTTTGAAATGGATTGATTATGGTGTGCAACTGGTTTGTGTTAACTGAAGACTGCGTTGTGCAAACGTATTATGTGTGTATTCTTTATGTCGTTTTGTGTGCAGTGATATCGTCGATTTTGGGTTCAGTGAACTTTGATGTTATAGTTGTGTTCGATGGTTCTGGTTCGTTTATGGGTAGTGGACATAGTTTTTCTATTGGCCGCTTGAATTCTTCCTGTTGCGTTTTGATTTTGACGATGCACGTTATATTGTCTTTCCCTGGGTAAGTTTCCTTGATGCGGCCTAGACTCCATTTTGCCGGTTGTAGTCGTTCAGCTGATTCGTCGTTTATAGTCCTTATAAAAAAAGACCCATTCCTTTAGAAGATCTGATTCAACTGTCTCATCCCAACCTAACTTTCGAACCCAGAGTTCTTGCGTAAACAATTTAGCTTTAGTGATGCATGGACTGATCCATCCCATAGGATCAAACAGGCGAGCTATTGTTGACGGGATCGTTATTTTTGTAGACTGTGGATTTGGAGGAAGAATACAGCGAAACGAAAACTTGGCGACCCCTTTCAGCCACTGGATGCTTAATCTTTTAATGCTGTCTACCCCTTCTGATTGAAATGAAAACGAAACCCCACGCTCAAGAAAAGAAACGCCCTCAAGCAGTTCATCGCAGTTCGAAGTCCATTTCCGTAAGTGTAACCCAACTGAATTCATAACATGTTTGACTTCATGTATTTTTCTTTTAGCTTATAGGATGGGGGTTGCTCTAGAGATCAAGCCGTCTACATACATCTCAGATCTAATCATCTTCGCTGCATCCGGGTAAACCTGTTCTGCCTCCTCTGCTAAAGCCTTCAAAGCCACATTATAAGTGTATTCATACCCAATTGAGTGTTAAGTTAAAAAAAAAGTACTGATCGCTAAATATGGAGCCGTTGCAGCAGTGACAGTTTATAGCCCGAATATTTTCACAAGATCTGTGGGTCTTTTACGCCACAATATTAGCTGGTATTTTGTATCCTGTGCAGAAACCCACATCTGCCGATACATCTTCTCTATATCTGCTATAAATGAGTATCGGTATAGTCTTCATCTCAAAACGGTGTCAGAAATATTGTGTTGAAGAGAAGGGCCTGTCATTAATTGATCATTTAATGAAACACCGTCCGCTGTTTCAAAGGATGCGTCAACTACAACATAGAGTTTTTACGTGAACTTCCTTCTTTAAGAATTGGAGACTTCAACGTGAGATAATTTTGATTTCCACCGTAACATCTGTACCGCTGACTCCTTCATAAAAGAAGCCTCGGAACCTGAATCTAGAAGCGCTCTCAACGAAATCATTTCATCTGACGATGCTTAGACATTGCTGTGGCTAATAAAACCTGAGTACTCTAGTGATGTCTTGAATGAGGGGTGGCCGTGATGTAGTGGTACTAGCAATCGCTTCTCACTCGGAGGGTCCAGGTTCGAATCCTAGCCACAACAAACTTTCATTTGTGTAATTGGAACTCAGTCAGAAAAATCTGCGTGTGAAGGCATAACACTGACATGTAGATTTGGCTGTTGTAGGGTTTTCAAACACAAAACAACCGTTAAAATTCACAACCTCACCATTCCGAGTGAAGAAAATCTCTCCGTCCTATTCGGACTCCCACCCCTGGAGAGTCAATATCGAAACCAAACACACCTGAGTTTCAAACCACTACATCACAAACTTTACTTTCTCCTCCTTCTATCTTTCCGCCCGCGCCCTGGCAACAGTATAAGGGTATTCATAACCCCTTAGGCGCGCGTAAATTATAAAAAAAAAAAAAAAAATTAAAATTGTTAAAACCTGTACTGGAAGAAGCCTCTCCTTGAGGTGGATGGACTTGAGGAGCATTAACATTCATTATGGAAGCGAGAAAATTGTGTTTTCTTGATGAATTTGGAACCTGACGTGGTTGTGCACCTGAAGTTCACTGACTTGAGTGTAACAATGAGTGATGAGGCTGTTGACAATAATAATATCTGCGATTGCTCGGACACTGTTCAGTAATATGGCTATAAGCTTGACAGTTTCGATATAAACCCAACTTTCTAACCTGCTGACTACGATCGGGTATACTTTGTTTGGGAAACTTATTACATTTTCTAACTGCAATCTAACCCTCATTGCAAATTTTGCAGGTGAACTGATTGGAATGAGCCTGGTCATGAAAGATAGTCTTACTGGAGCAATTACGTTATGGCTCTGATGGTCGCGACTGCTGCTGGTTGACGGCTTCTAGTGTTCGGATTCTGCCTTCAAGAAATTGTTTGAGTTCTGCAAAGGTAGGTAGTTCCTTGCTTTTTGGTTTCCTAACCTTTCTTCCCACAGGTGTTGAGATTTCGTTGACAATTTCTGCAAAAGCATGAAGATTATCAGGACATCAAAGTGTTGAACCGGAGCATTCTAGTTCGGTTAACTGAGCATTACCTCCGTTGACGTGTCGAGAAGTCCCTTGAGTGACTCGGACCGCTCTTGCTGATTGAATAAACACCTTAATTAGGAATTAACCAAAAACCACTCGTGGTCATACCGATCAGTGAGAATATCCCACGCCATAATGTAGTTCCCTCTGTCGCTAATAATTTATCGCCCTCACCTGCACACTTGTATTGATTTAGTGCATTTTTGTGCCTCTGATAAGGAATTATTATTATGCATAAAAAACCCAAAAAGGTTGGCAAACAAATTTTTGGTAATTTGATGTCTACCCTTCTTGATCTGTTGGCTGATTCTGCAGTTGTATCATCTTCCTTCTGCGTAGGAACCTGAACGTCTATAATCAAAGTACAACTCACTTATTTGATCATAAGTCTCTCCAATTTCATCTAAATGTTCCTTTAATTCTGCATCCCCTGCGTACTCCTCAGACAATTTTGTAGATAAATCCATACATTTTTCTAAACACGACAATCCACCAGAAAGATAAATATGCGTATGAGTTTTGAAATCTCTCTACGCAAAATTGTCTACATCTTTTTTCAATTGTTTCAGCTTTGCATGTAATTTATTGTTCTCCGTATTTAATAATACTAAATTTAAAAAAGATCTACTTACTGTGACCTGTTGGTTGAAACTTTCCCTTTACAACGATGATCGTTCGTCGCAATTTTGTGATTAATTTTGAATAATTTTCTAAATTTAAATTTTTTTTGTGTTGTTGCATTTGTAAAGTTACACACATGAAAATGAAAAAATTTAAACATAGTACAGAAAAAGTACAAAAAAAATATTCAAAGATCCGGTCCTGTTATACCGAAATGTAGGTAATCACCTACATTAAATACGGTGTATGTAAAAAACACTAATAAAATTCCGAAATAACATACTCCGTTTTGTTTCTTAAAACGTTATTAAGAAAAATGTTTTAAATCCGTTTATTGCCTTTTCCTTTTATACAATACAAAATTTAGTCTATTACAAAATTCTCCTGGTTTGACATTTTGCTGGATTTGAGAAATTCCTTGGGAACAGTGGTTGCTGGTGACGTCACAGCCTCAACCACGGCGAGTGTACCGCTAATTCAACCAACAGTTAATCGTCTAGCTCCAACGGAGCTTTATAACGTTGTGCGGATTCGGTTTTTTTTATCTTTATATGACTTCTCTTTTCCTTGGTTTTTTCCTTACTAACCCAGGCAGATTTTCCTAATTTTTTTTCGCGTAAAAGTTTCGTGATTCCTGTGAAAAATCACGTGGCGCCCATTTTCGTTTTACCCAGGTTTAGCGGCCATTAAAGTCCTTCCTGGAGCAACGCACAGCACACTGGGTTAGCAGGATCCCAGTAGAGAGAAGTTATATTTGGTTCGCGGCATCGTTTAATTAATCAATATTTTAATTAAACTATTTAAATTATAATCACAATAAACTCATTTCAGATTTTAATACTAATAAATTTAAAGGAAATCAATGTAAAAATAATAATAAATATTCTCGATTAAACCCTATTCTAAAAGAATAAGCCCGGTGCACCTAATATTAATGGAACTAATCAATTTCCAAATCCTCCAATTATAATTGGCATAACTGTAAAAAAAAATATTATAAAAGCATGTGCTGTTACAATTACGTTATAAATTTGATCATCTCCAATTAATGCTCCAGGATGCCCTAATTCTGCTCGAATTAAAATACTTAAAGATGTTCCTACTATACCTGCTTAAGTACCAAATAAGAAATATAATGTTCCAATATCTTTATGATTTGTTGAAAATAATCATTGTTGCGATTAAATGGCTGAAGTTTAGGCAATAGACTGTAAATCTATTTATAAGATTTATTCTTTTTAAGGAATTGTTCATGAATGAAGTACATCAACTGCTGTTACTAAAATTCGAATTTGTGAATTTATAGGTAAAATAATTCGATTATCAACATCTAATAATATTTTTATCCTTGTGGTAAAGTCATCCACCATTGATCTCGTCTTTTGCATTCAGCAATTTTTGTCCGCACTTATAATTTGTTTAATGGCGCTATCTTGAATCTGAATCGCATACAACCAATCACCTTCCTTAATATCCCCATTTGCAATTCACATCGACGCTCCGTCCTTTTCGTATTATTTCTCGTACGATGTCCTGCTTAAAGCGGGCCCATTCGTTGACCTGATCGATGCACAACCACAATATCAAATTCCTGTAATCTAGCGATGTTCTGTATTAGCTCCTTTTAATCCATTGCTGTCTTAATCGCACTAGAGTCCGTTATTACTTTTATCGGCTTCCCGTAGATATAATATCGAAATCGTTCGAGGTATTCAACCACTGCCAAAGTTTTCAACTCATAACTGTAGAGTTTCGTTTCAGTCTTGCACGTCGGTCTACTCTAGTATGCCACTGGTTTACAGTTGTTGTCATTGAGCTGCATCAGTACTTCTGCCAACTCTGCGCTCGCATCGGTGTGGATTTCGTGTTCGGCATCCACTCTGTAAGCCGCCATTACTGACTGTGTTATTAGGGCTGTTTTGGTACACAGCGTTGTACTGACCGATGGTCTATTTGAATTTTTGATCCTTTCACAAAAGTTTTCACAGAGGTTCACGTACTAGTGCGTAGCCTAGCACTAATTTCCTGCAGTAACCCGTCAATCCTAGAAACTGTCGCACTTCATTCACATTGCCTGGCATATGGAAATTCTGGACCGCTGCAGCTTTGACAGATCCTGGATTGATACGCTTTTCTGACAATCGGTGCCCTAAGAACTTCACGGTTTGTTTTAGAAACCCATATTTGCGTAATTTAACAGTCAAATTCCATTCGCTTAATATCATTAATATCCCGTTCAGTTTATTCATCATCTCAGGTATCGTTCGGCTTCGAATGTAGATATCGTCCATGTAATGAACCACATCACCTTTTTGCGTTTTTTCCTTTATTTTTACGATCAAGCATTGGAACATAATTGGCGTATTCTTTAGCCCAAAAGGCATCCGTTTAAATTCGTACAGCCCCTCCGTTGTTAAAAATGCCTTATATTTGCAAGTCTCCGGTTCAATTGGTGCCTGATAGTAGCCGCTATTTAAATCGAAGATCATGTAATATGGAAACTGCATGGCTTCTTGAAAACGCTCTTTAATATTTGGTGTCGGGAATATTTCCTTTCCCATGGGTCAGTTTCTTTTCTTTTAATCCACAAAAATGCGTTCGTTGCCGTTTTTTTTCGATCCAATACGACGGAACTTGCATATTCGGACGTTAACTCGCTGGTGATATCATTGTTCATGAGCTCCTTTGCCATTGCTGGAACCACCACCTTCTTAGGCTCTGGTATACGATAGAGATTTTGGTGAATCGGCTCCGACGTATCCAATTCTAGCTTCATTTCATTCATTCGTACTTTCAGCATTCAGCAATGTCAGTAGTTTAAATTTAACCGATTCGTCTGCCACGTCACAAGAAACACCGTCAAATTTATTTATTGTCTGATATTTTCTTCTTGAACAGCTGTTACAGGTGGTGAATTTTCCATCCTGTATTGTTGCTCTTATTCCACTGTGGCGAAGATTTCATGGCCCAATAATATTTTTATTGAGTACTACTTCGCCTTACGGTCCAATCTATGAACCACCGACCGTCGTATCGAGTGACAATCACTACCCGAATCGATATATGGTATGCGATTAATTGTTTACTGTTTATTTGGACTCTGTTCGGGAATGAGTCAACACAGATGTAACAGTTTCATCTGACTAAACAAATGGTCCATTCCAGCCAAATCAAGCATCTTAACACAAAATTGTCTGAGTTTCAACACAATTGGTCGAGAGCACAGAAGTTCTATATATATACTCCTACATATATGTATATAAACGATATTATCAAAAACGAAATTTTATAATATAATACATATATTATCGACATCAAAATCAACACAAGAAAAAATTATACATACATACGAATAAATTTGACAACCAGAAATTTAGCAAGAATCCCGTCGCTGCAACCTTCAAGAAAAGTTAAAGAAATTTCCAAAAGTGTGTGTTTGTGTGCAGGAGAAAAATCATCAGGAGAAGTACATACCTGAAAGAAATTTAAAAGAAATCATCAGTCGGAAGTTCAAGTAAGTCGTTTCCAGTATCATTACTTACTTTGTGCACAAAAATTTACATATGTACATATATAGTTATATATAAATTGTATTATATTACACATATTTTATCACCGTCATTGCAAATTTTAAAATATAAAGTGTGCATATTCAAACTCGTATTTCCATATTAGATTAGCAATTGGTTCAGGCAAATAAATGCCATGAAAATATCATGGTAAATGATGGCAAAATTGATTCTGAGCAGGTTTGTGAATTAGTGCAGACATTTGATAAAATCTGGGAGTTGTTTGCGGATTACAAAGTAGATTTGTTAGATGCATTTGACAAAATCCCAAACAACTAACGTTATTAAAGCTGCTACAAATGGTTCAACCGCATCTCAATTAACGGCATAAACCAAAGAACAAAGCCACAATGAGCTGCGATTAGCGGTCATCAATATTCCAATAGAGCAGTAGTTCTCAGAGGTTCCAGTAGCAAATATGAATAGCGTAGATCAGGAACGAGTAATATTTTTCATAGCCAGGAGGAATCCAGAAGACAGGTCAGCTGTAGCGTATACCAAAGGGGTCAGCATTCACTTAGGAAGTGTGATCGGTTTTTACAATGGATGTAAAGCAGCGGAGGCAAACTGTGCGTAGACTAAACGTGCGCGAAAACTGCTTGGCATGCAGCCATTTCAAATAAAGATGTCCCAGTGCAAATTGCTACCTTTTCTCTATGCAGCACCATCATTCTCTGCTATATGAAAACACGCGCAGTACAGGTCAAGCGACGCAGGGTGCACCATTGGCTATCCAATTTGCGCCTCATCCATCTACGTCCAGCCACACCAAACTTCCTCCGTTAATCCAAATCCTTCCGAGTTTCAACCACACACATCAAATAAAAATCATCTCAACAGCTATTAGGTCAACACGAACACCAAGGTTTCGGTAGCTACAGCGTTATTGAGGGTTAGATCTGCAGATGAAGGAAGTAAAGTTTTGAGAGCTTTAGTAGATCCTGGGTCTGAGGTTTCATACATCACGGTGTCAGCGGTCCAAAGATTTGGTCTGAAACCAAAGAGTAGGTTTATGAAGGTTAATGGCCTGGGGATAGTCAGCATTGGAACCACGCAAAAGGCCGTCAACCTGGAACTTGAGTCGCTAACCTCAAGCTATACAAGCAAGGCGCAAGCATTGGTCTTTAGAACACTGACTGGACTTCTTCCGGTCCAACACATAAACTTTTGTAAATGGAATAGTGTTTGAGGCTAACCTTTGGCAGATCCAACATTCTATATACCGTCAAAGATGGACGTGCTTTTAGGTGGTGATATTTACAGTGACATCTACTCAGTGAGTTTATCAAGGTTGCGAGCAATTCCAGTCCGGTCACTCAAAAAACACAACTAGGATGGATTTTATTAGGAATGTTACCCTGCAAAGATAAAGTAAGCAGTTTTTTGTGCCAACTCCACTCAATTTTAGGAGAATCATTTCCAAGGTATGAAGCTGAGGAAGAAAAGGAATGCGAGAAACATTTTATAAAAAATACCATACAATTATCTGGTGGTCGATATAAGGTTTGTCTTCCTTTTAAGGGTTGCAAGCATCCCAGCATGGGACCAATCGTCACGTTGCTTTTAAACGATCTTTGCAGTTGGAGAGGAGACTTCATTATAACCCAACACTGCTAAAGGAGTATTGAAAGAGCATGAAGGAATATCTGACATTCAGTCACATGTCTCCTGTAAATGATTCGGATTACGTTCTTCCAACACCACATCATTATTTTATTCCTCACCACGCGGTCATCAAGAAGTCTAGCACGACAATCAAGCAGCTAGTGGTTTTTGATGCGACATTTAAACCAATCAGAGGGGCATCACTCAACGGTCACTTGATGATCGGACCCATATGGTGTAGAAGAACGTGCTTAATACCATAATGAGATGACGGCTATAAAAGTACACATTTACGGGAGACGTTGAGAAAATGTACAGCTAAATTCAAGTCGGCAACCAGGACTCCAACTATCAACACATACTCTGGAGAGAACACACTGAGGAAGAAACAAAAAAAAAGTTCACCTACGAACGGTGACGTTTGGTATAGTGTCAGCACCTTACCTTGCTATTAGAGTTTTCCAGAAGTTCGCAGACGACGAGGCGCACAGATTTCCATCAGCAGCATAAGTTTTGATGGAGGAAACCTACGTCGACGACGTCATCACTGGTGCACATAGCATTGAAGAAGCGCAGGAAAAGTTTAAAGCTGTTAACGAACTGTTGGAGACTGCAAAATTCCATTTACGAAAGCACGCCAGCAACTCCAACTTAATATTTCAGCACATTTCTAATTTGAACTGATTTGTCTTTTCTTTTTGTTTTAGTGATTATTAATTTTCCTTGGTTGCGATCTTAACTTATTTGTATTATTATCTTTTCTTTTATTTATTTTATATTTACTTAGCTTTAATTAATTGTAATTTTCTTTGTATACTTTTGCACATTTTATGTAATTTAATGTCATTTTATATCCTGTACTAATTATAAGTTAATCTTCATGTACAGAGTTTTATCTGATCAATAAATAAAATACAATTACCGGCGCCTACCATTCCAATGAATCAGCGTGAGTTAACTTGTCCATTCCATTTGATGAGAGTGCCAACGTGAAATCTTTGGGCGTAAGATGGTTACCAGCACTTGATATTTTTTTCCTTCCAAGTCGCAAGGCTCTATGACCCGATGGGCTGGGTTTTAAGGGATTATCAAGGCGAAAATGATAGTGCGACAACTATTATGGAAGGATCAGAGTGGGACAAACCATTACCTCCGTAACTAGTGGACGAATAGGTGAGATTTCCTGAGGATTTACGCAACATCGAAATTATCCAAATTCCGCGTTGGATAAACACAGCAAGCAGAGATTCACGCGTTTAGTGATGCGGTAGAGAAGGCAAATGTAGCAGCAGTTTATCTACGAGTTATTGGTGAAGATGACAGAGATCACATGAGGTTGATTTTGTCCAAAACAAAGGTGGACCCTCTTAAATAAATCACTCTTCCAAGATTAGAGCTGTGTGGAGCTGTGTTGCTGGCAAATCGTTTAATGGAAACAGGACTAATTTAAGTTAGACTAACCAAAAACAAGGTTTCCCAAATCCTACGACTTACAAATTGCGCGATGTGGAAGCACATTCCCTCACAGCTTAATCCAGAAGACTTAGCGTCCAGAGGAACCCAAACCACAAATCTCGTTGACAGCGAACGGACCGGAATTCTTGCAACAACGGTGGAATTCACTATAACCAGAATAATCGCACGTCTAGAAAACCGAAAAAGAAGAACCTCCAATGAGAATACCAGGTCCTTCAAGAAGGAATAATATAAGCTCTGCTACAAAAATACTCAACACTATCCAGAGTAACTTGCACAGTAGGTTAATGTCTGCGAAGGAACAAAAAACAACACCATCGGCCTCCAAACGTCGTTCTTTCTCCACAGCAGTCTGAGACCGCCTTTACGGGGATAATAAAATCTGCACAACAAGGGACGTTTCTGGAGAAATTTTAGCAAGGAAAAAACGACTGGTTCAAAGTACTAAAGATACCGAACCCTTCAAGGATGAACAGGAACTACGAATTAGGGGTAGGCTCCGTAATGCAAACCTGCCATTCAACACCAAACACCCCATTTTGCTAAGCCATAAACATCCATTGGTACACCTCATAATCAAGGAATCGCATTAGAAGACCCTCCACGCAAGTAACCAAAGGGTTATGGCGTATATAAATCAGAGGCTCTGGATATTTCGGATCGAGACCACCTACAAAAACTATATTTTCAAATGCAGCATTTGTTAGGCGATCTTCAACGGAAGACAATAGCAACTTCACTGGCGAACAAAATTCATCGGCGCAGACAACGAGCTTTACAAATGTCTCCAGGAAGCTAAGATAGAGCGGAAGACAATAGCAACTTCACTGGCCAACGACGGTACAATATGGAATTTCCACCTGGTTTCCCGCAGTTTGGAAGTCAATGGGAAGTAGGTGTGAAGACGGTGAAGTTTCACCTTAAACGAATATGAATCCAACGCTGACGTACGAAGAGCTCACCACACTTTTAGCGCAGATAGAAGCATGTCTGAACTCCAGACCAATGCGCCCACAATCAGATGAACAGGCCACTTCCTCCTCGGTTCATCACTAGTTTCACCACGACAACCACATTATGAACTAGTAGAAATGAGCCACCTAGAGTGGTGGAAAGGACCGCAGGCATTACTGCAATCTTTCTGGAGGTTTTGGAGTCCGGAATACTTGTGACGACTGCAGCGGAAACCAAAGTGGATTAAGACTAGCATATTCTTCATAAATTACATTTCCCAAAGAAATAGTACAACAAAAACAACACAACCAACTCAGTACAATCAAACCCCTCAGCAGTCATTTATCCATCCTCACACATCCAAACATATAGTCCACTCACTCATTCTATTTTAATAATCAAATCACATTATGATCAAACAAAAAAATTCCTATTCCTGCTCAGAACTCCAAGACACACACACACACACAGGCACACACTATAAGTTAATTCGGTTTATAGAAGCGTGGTAAACCGGACACATGGTTACCGTAAATATCTGCACCGCTTTGGAGACGATAACTCTTCCTTGTGTCCAAATTGTCCAAATGACGACGAAGATGCGGAGCATGCAATATTTTATTGCAGTCGTTTCGCAGAAAGAAGAAGAAACGTACTGCGTCCACAGTCCCTCGCCGAACATATGTTATAATGAAAAGAAAGCTGGGTGGGAATTTGTGAGTTTATAACGGGTGTGCAGAAAGAAATCCCCCGAATCGATCAGATACGACGTGCTGAAATAGCAAGGGCTCAGGAGATAGCATAGATGCTGACCAGACCCGCGAAGTAATACCAAAAAGGAGTACCGCGGGGAGAGTGGCAGAAAATTGCAGGGCGGGGTTTAGTGCGTGGGCATACCCTACCGTAGGAACATCCAGGGGTAAGAATCGTGCATGTTAGTGGCTGAACCTACTAGTATTTTTCGACGATATAGCGCCGCCATAAAAAAACACACACATACACACACTTACGCACTGCAAACCAAAAACAAAAAAAATTAATCAAAGTAAAATTCAAAATTAATCTAGTAAACAAATAATAAAATTCAAAGACATTAAACTTACCTGAAATCACAGCAACAAATCCAGAGGAACTAAACTAGACACAAAAACAAAATAACATAAGAAAAAAAAATGGGCGAAATTATTACCACGCTCTTCACTTCACTTCACTTTTGCAATTACAGCTCGAGTTAAAGCACGAATTACGGAAGTTGTAGTACGAAGGCAACGAAAAAAGGGGATGGGGAGTATCATGTGCATTACTCCAAAGTTATTTTCTTTTGTTTGTCATTACCTCTCTCGTTCACGTCCTTAAGTGTGCATTGTCAATGCCATTTTTCTTTTTTTACAACTTCATTCGAAAGGAGTACCGTGAAGACCACCGACGAGTGCACACGTCATCTTGCACTCGTATTTCTCCGTGCTGTAAAAAAAAAAAAAAACCCAAAACCACCGCTCGCGTGTGAAAAAAAAAACAAAAAAAAGTGCAGTGCCATAGAAAAAAAAAAAAAAATTATCACACAGTG
The DNA here is from genome assembly GCA_963966105.1 of Volucella zonaria. NCBI lineage: Eukaryota > Metazoa > Arthropoda > Insecta > Diptera > Syrphidae > Volucella > Volucella zonaria. Next base: position 145,599,313 of record OZ014530.1, on the reverse strand, counting down.
TGGGAATCCTACACCTCTCCCGCTCCTGGTCGTAGTACTGTCGCTTGCACTCGGTCGCTGCCGTTACGGTATTTATCATACGGTACGGGTAGTGACTGAGTGTATGTAATCAACTGATGGATAACGGGTTGTGTGTGAAAATTTTGTTGGTGCACTGTTTCATATTGTTGCAAGGGCATAACACCTAGAACCATCGTCAGAATTTTCACTTCGCAGCCCTGCTTAGTACCGTCGGTGTTTGTGTTTACTGTGTTTGTTTGTGATTATGTCTAGCGAATTCAGGGCGGACGTAGCCAATATACGCGGGCTAAAAAGTAATCACTTTTCTGCGTACGTCCACGTCTGTAAGTACCGACCAGCTGTTTTGGCACTTAGCGAAACACAGGTAGATCCCCACCCACACCTCTCAGACCACAATGATCTGAAGCTACCTGGCTACGAACTAGTGCCATTATTCTTCTCTCACCCCGGTGTCGCCATTTATGTGCGTAGTGATTTAGCTTACCAAATTCCACCACAATGTAGTCCCTGTTCCAATCCGGAATTCAATTTCATGTGGTTAAAATTCCATCTCCGTAAGCAAATTATCCACTACTGCTTGATTTACAGAAGCCCCAAACTGGACAGCAATTTGACCTTCCACGAGTTTGATGCGCTGTCTGATTCCATTCAAAGAATTGTATCCCTGCATCCTCATACTGAAATCGTGATGACGGGCGATTTCAATATACACAATTCTGGTTGGCTTCGACATTCTGGACAGACAACACCCGAAGGACGGTGTGTTGAGATCTTCGCTGCGGAAAATAACTTAACCCAGCTTGTAAATGAGCCCACACGCATACCAGACGTTGATAGTCATACCGCCAACACCCTGGACTTGTTTTTAACTTCTCACCCTGACAAGTACTGCGTTGATGTGCTCTCCCCTCTAGGCTCGTCGGACCATTGTGTCATATCAGCTAAATTCTCGTACACCCACCACACAGTTAGAGAAAATATCCCTAAAAGAACCGTATGGCAATACGAGAAAGCCAATTGGAGCGGACTTAACAACTTCTTTAGGAATTTTAACTGGTCGTTATGTTTTCTCGATAACGACGTGGATGCCGCTGCTGACATGATCACAGAAACTATTCTCTTTGGAATGAGATGCTTTATCCCTCATCGGATGAAGAGTATCAAACCAAAAGAAAATGAATGGTATTATTCGAGCTGTAAAGAGGCTGTCAGGGTTAGAGAACTGTTTTTTCGGTCCTACAAGCCCAACCCGACAGAGGAAAACCGAAAAAAGTTTGAACGAGCCAGAAATGACTGCAACGCCTTTCTTAAGCGTGTAAAATTCCAATATGACCAAAACCTGAGGCAAAAAATACTACAATGTCCCAAATGCAGTAAAAATTGTTAGTCATTCGTCAAAAACATTAGAAATTCTGCCTCATCCTCCATCCCAACGCTCATTTACAATGACATTCCAGCTGTCAGCTCTTTGGACAAGGCCAATCTGCTTGCTGCACACTTTGCGGCTAGCTCAACACTCCCAGACTGTGCTGTGTCCCCGCCTACACTTGAGTGCGTCGAATCTACAATGGGACGAATCCACTTTCGCACTCGTGTAGTAGCAAGAGTACTCAAAGATCTCAACATGCATAAATCCGCTGGTCCAGATGGTATATCTCCCCTTCTTCTGAAGAGGTGTTCCTCTACGCTGGCAAAACCACTGCGTAAGCTTTTTCATCAGTCCTACTCTTTAGGACTCTTTCCGAGCAGATGGAAAACAGCATTTGTCCAGCCAGTCCCTAAAAAAGGCGAATCTTCTTCTCTATCATCCTGCAGACCCATTGCAAATCGTCAGCTCATGAAATATCTCGAAACACGAAAACTTCTCAATGACCGGCAATATGGTTTTCGTAGCAACAGGTCCACTGGTGATTTGATGGCATGTCTCACCGAAAAGTGGAACCAAAGAGTACATCAATCTGGCGAAAGCAAGTTAGTTGCACTTGATATTTCTAAGGCATTTGACAGAGTTTGGCATCAGGCTCTTTTGTCGAAAATGCGTGCTTTTTGGATCGATGACTCTCTTCTTCAATGGATTAGAAATTACCTTTCGGAGCGTTGAATTCAAGTTGTCTTGGAAGGTTTCAAGTCTGATATTCACAAAATAAATGCTGGTGTGCCCCAAGGCTCCGTTCTGTCTCCGACACTCTTTTTAATCTTCATTAACGATCTCTTGTCTGCTACTTCTAATCCAATTTATTCCTTTGCTGATGACAGCACTCTCTGCTTCTCATATTCGTTCCCGGACTCACGCCCCTGCTCTTCGGCTGTAGAACGGGAACGGCAGCGTATGCTAAGCTCATTAAATTCCGATATTAACAGCATAACCAACTGGGGAACTATCAACCGAGTAGAATTTAATGCTTCCAAAACTCAATGCTGTCTGCTTAAAGAGAAATTCAAATACCCAGCCATTATCCATGAATGGCACTTGCATCGTCGAAACCGATAAACTTTGCATTCTCGGTATGTGTATCAGTAACAACTTACGTTGGAATGACCACATATTCGATGTCGCCAAAAATGCTGCGAAATGTCTAGGTTTTCTCAAGCGATGTAAGAAATATTTTACCCCCTCTGATCTGGCCACAATATATAAGGCATTTATCCGCCCAAAACTGGAGTACAATGCCCACATCTGGTCAGGCGCTCCTAAAACATCTCTGCACCTGCTAGATACGATTCAAAATTGTGCGATAAAATTCAGAGGTGATACTAATATCAGTCAATCAATTGACACCCTCGAACACCGACGTAAAGTCTCCTGTCTCACTTTGTTTTATCGCTATTTCCACCACCAGTGCTCCATTGAAATTGCCAGTAGCATTCCGCCCATTCAAACTTTCAACCGTAACACTCGTCTCGCTATGAATGCTCATCAGTATACCCTCAAGCCCATTTTCGGACGTACTCTTAAATATCATGATTCTTTCCTAAGCCGTACAACTCGCTTATGGAATGCCCTGCCGACCTCTGTGTTTCCTGGTCGTTATAACTTGCAAACATTTAAAAACAATGTACATCGGTACCTGTCTTTTCTTCCTCCCTAAATTTCCTTCGCCCGCGCTGTGTACGAACATTTTAAGGGTACAAAACCCCTTGAGCGCGCGCCGATTATAAAAAAAAAAAAAAAAATCGTCGGCGCTACGAAAAGCATAAGAAGGCAGCATCCAGGGGCATTTACGATTGTGAACGCTGTTCACGGGCGGGAATGAGTCAACACAGATATACGTATTTAGATATAAATATTTGAATTTCAAATTAAATGTATGAGCAAAAAACATAGAAATATCCACACGCAATTTATAACACAAACAAAACATGTACTAGAACAAAACATATGTAAATAAGTATGTCACAACCCAAATGTCAATTACAAAAATAGCATATTTCTGTAATCAGTTAATAAAGATTTCTGTTTTAATTTTATAACGTATTAAGATACCGAAAAGATAATTGTTTTATTGAAAAGGTTGTCCCGCTTATTTCTAACACTGAAAGTTTTTTTTGGGCAAAGGTCCTTTTTCAAAAAGTCCATTTCACTTTGCACACTCGATCTGTTTCACTGTCACATTTCTCCACAATTCTCGGGTTTATTTCGTGAGTGTACTTTCTGGCAGTCCTTACAACAATGTCGACATTTCGGTTGTTGGCAAATATTTGAGATGTGCTGTTTCTCGTATAGCACTTGATCACATCATTAACTGGTTTCGTAAACTTCTGTGAGGTTTTTTTTTTTTTTTTTTAAGAACTTAACACTCAAGTGGGTATGAATACGCTTCTAATGCCTCAGCATGTGTTAAGTTTTTTGGAAAATGGGATAGAGAGAAAAAGAAAGATGTTTGGGCTCAGTGGTTATTTCGCTCCATGGGTGGCATCCAACATTTAAGGGGAGACTAAATTCTTAGTGGATTTTCGTTAACTGAAAAAATGAATATGTCTTCCGGGCGAGGCTGGGATTCAAACACCGAACCTTCCGATTTGGAAGCCAGTCCACTACCACTTGAGCCACTGTCTAATGTTTTATTTAAGTCTATCGAGGTAATCAAGTCGCATTGGTGCACGATGTATACGATCTGTTCATTAAAGTTTTTTGCACATTCGCTAGCGAGATTTTTCAGACACATTTGAACTTTGAAATTCTTAATTATAGTTTCATCAACACTAGGCTTTTTCCTTCCGTCCATCTTCTATTCCAGTTCATAAGTCTTGATCAATCTGTTATTTGTACCTTTTGTACAGTTCATCCCTATTTTTACATTTAGCAATTAAGTCATGTGACACCCATGGATTATGCTTCCTTTTATTTTTTATTGTTCTTACAGATGTCGACTTTTCATACGTATTCATACTTTTTATTCAAGTAAAAAAATGCATTTGAAATGCAAGGGATAACTGAATTGCTTGGCGAAAATAAGTCACCTGGTATTGAAGGAATTCGAACTGTGGATATTGAAACTCACGCGGATATTTTTGCACGGATTTTGAGAAAATCTGTTAATTTGAGTATCACACAAGCAAAAATTGCAGAAACCCTAAAAACTGCTGCGATCAAGCCAATATACAAAGGAGGTACTAAAGGTCAACTCAACAATTTCAGGCCAATATCAATATTACCAGTGGTTGAAAAGTGCCTTGATGAAATAATAACAAAAAGGTTGCAGAATTTTATTGAAAAACACTCCATCATCCACGAAGGTCAACACATTTTCCAGAAAAAGAAAAGAACAGGTAAACTATTATGGGAGTTCGCAAATCATATCAATGAACACCTAAACAAAAGTTTCCACATTTTGGTCCTATTTACGGACTTTAGCAAAGCTTTTGACACGCTTAATCATGCAAAGCTAATGGATGCTCTGGAACGTATTGGAATACGAGGAATAATGGCTGATTGGCCAAAGGAATACAGACCCAATTCTGTTCATATTATAGGCCAATGAGCTTCTTCGCATTTTCAAGCGAGCCAAACAGTAACAGATCCGTGCTGATGGCAGCAGCAATAATTCAGAAGGAGTTCGATATTGCGGTAATATGGTCTCATGATCATGGTTTAATGATAAACGCATCCAAAACAAAAATGATGAACATAAAAAACCCGCAGTTCAAGGTCACCGAACAACAAATATGCTATAGGAATCATCCCTGCCGTACCTCTAATAGCTGCCCTATAGATATAGTAAAAAGCTACAAATATCATAATCAACAGTAACTTCCTATGGGATACGCATACTGATGTGTTGCGTACGAGTCTTAAAAAAATACTATACGCGCTAGCTCATCTGCTGAATCATGCTATAACATCTGTGCTAAGGCAAGTGTATTTTGCGATAGTGGAATCCAAGTTAAAGTATGGAATATTTACTTGGGGTAATGCATCAGTAACGCTTAAAAAAAGACTTCAAAACCGACAAACTGCAGCAATAAAAAAGATAAACGTATTTACTCATCGAAATGTTGCTTAGCGGTGAACGTTTAATGTCATTCAAGTGGAAGATATCTTCAAGATGACGCTCATATTAGAGTATTACTACGACATAAGATTCATCACACCAATTAACCATGGGATAAACTCAAGAAGACGCACACAAGGTATGCTCCAAGAACCCCGATTTTACAAAAACTATGGAAGAAGACAAGTGCAGTGTGCCTGAAATTTTCGACAAAATTCCACCAAAACTTAAAACCATTGAAAATCTTAAATCTAAGAAAAAAAGCATAAAAAACTTTCTTTTAAATCAAAATTCCAGAAGTTGAATGTTAAATCCAATTACAAATATTAAAATGTTAAATCCTAACTTAAAACTAAATACTGAATTCAAGAAATCAAACATAATTATATTGATTAATTTTCTTCGTAATTTTTTTCTTAGATTACTTAATTTTTGTTATTTCTGCACACAACAATCCGCTAGGGCTTCGAGGAAACGTATAACCAATGTTAATTTCGTTGAAATAAATATATAAGGGAATTAAATAAATAATTCACAGTATTTCAGGACGTTTGTGGTATATTTGCCAAGTAATCAATGATCGCTCCCGTCCCACTTGTACGCATCGATTGCTCTGTCCACTCGTTCAATAAATTCTTCTGCCGTTAACAAGAGGTCGTTCGTCGAATGGAGTTCCGATCTCTTTTATCGAGTATGTATTTTGACCCGAATTAACCGATTTTTGTTGACTTGTGAACTCATTGTCCATCATATGCATCGCCGACATAACATCCCTCACTTTTGCCATAATTTTTTTTTTAGTTCATCTAATTGTTCTTGTATTGACAGCTCCTATTCTGGAACCCTTTCTAATTCATCAGTACCCAAGGCATCAAGCAAACGTTGTAGTAGGTCACTTATTGTGCCCGACGTTGGTAGCTCGTTTTCGCGGAGCATCATCTTCAGATGCTTTATATTAAGAGACGTTATTTACGGCATATCGGCACAAAAAACACACCATGCACATGACAAAAAAAATTATCCCTTTTTGTTTTTGTTCCATTAAAGCATCGCTTAACTTAACAAGATTACGCGACTGTTCTTTTGGTTTTCGTTATTTTTATTGGATTTCATATCCCAATGCTGAACGTCCAGTTTTTTTAAGAATTACAAACTATTTATATACAAAGGAAAAAATACAGATAAGACACGTTACAAATTAATACGAGTAAGTTTACCGACGGATACTTTGCAACTGGCCCATTCTCATTATTCCGCTCCTTTTTATACACCGTCTTACAAATTATTAACTCATATGAGACTTCCAAACTGGTGGTTATGGAAAGATTAGTCAAGTGGCTCCAAAGCAAATGAGTGAATTCAATTGAATGTAAACAGAGAGGTCATATAATAATAACGAACGAAAAAGCTTTTCAGCTCTTCCTTTAGGTTTTCGGTTTTGATTTACACAAATTCTAGCCCTTCAATCGAGATTCTATAATTCTGCATGTATGTTAAATTTAAACCGCGTACAAAGTTATTGAGATTTCCCTGCATTAATAGATGTAGTTTAGTTGATGAGGAAGTTGACTGAAAATCAGGGTCAACCACAACATTTTTAAATCGGTTGCCTTGCTTGGAGTCAATAGTATCAGTAAGACAAAAGTAAAAAAATCCATGAATGGATTTTGCCCTAATCATGAAAATTCCTAAAGGCATATATCGAGACCATATTACCCAACGAGTAAGAAGGCCTAAACATATAATGTACGGAACTCACACTTTGTCGCCCTACACAACACGAAACTCGAAATTCGTTGGCTTTTAAAAGTTAAGTTAACAAATTTATATATGAGTACATACCTTAGATTCTACTCGTGAAAATCTTAATAACAACAGATTACAACTAATTCCCAAATTACAATGTCATAATAACTCCGTAAAACGCTCAATAGACAGGCAGTGGTAATTGCAATGGTGTCAATCAAGTGATGCAACTTCGTAGCATATGGTATGCATACTATTTTTTTGTTGACCTTTAACAGATATTAGGAAGTATTCGTTTGGTATGTCAGAAACTTGGAAAGTTATGCAATCTGCATTGTTGCCCATCTCCTCTTAGTCCGACGTATTAAGATTTCATTTCCTGTCATTCCATTGTAAGCTGAGATCCAAATATAACTCAGTAAATTCAGCATTCTGGCTCAGATAGATTTCCTTATTTACCTCTTTGATTTTCCAAATATCCACTTTCTTTGTGTATCGGAAAAGAGCACTCAGACAAAAACTCTGGTCCACTGCACTCCTTGTAAGGTCCTTTTAATGGAATTTCGAAGTCTTCCGAAGAAAGATGAGTAAGCGTTTCAGCGATAGAGTGCCTACAGTGCCACCACTTACCACGTCAACGCCGAGTACCTGCGCCTGATGTCAGTGTATGCCGGATATTCACAGAGGTAGTGTTCCGCGGTGCATCATCACGTTCACAGCAAGCATCGCAGGGCAATGTATCTCTTATGCCCAGCACACTAAGTGCTTAGAAAAATGTAGTGCCCCGTCACGTCGCCAGTAAGCAGCCAGCACTGTTCCTTACTAGGACTGCAGGAAAGACGCTAACCTCTTAGACACGCCGGGAAGCATCCGCTTGGTTTTCCAGCAACCTGGATAGTTTTGCCTTTACGCCCTTTGCACTGGCAGAAGACCGATAGCACCTTCAATATTGGTCGTCATGAAATAGGTTATATTTTTTTGGGCACTGCCAGAGTCATGCTGAAAACCAAAGAAGGTGCACTTCTGGAATGCAGAGCGCGCCATGATTCGCAATCAGAAGTAAAAATGATCACGGAAGGCATCGCCAAAAATTAGGGATCCCGATAAGACTTGATGACAAACGGGTATACCACACGCATCGAGGCAATAATAGTGTCTAAAATACTTGTGCCACAGGCAACACAATTAATAGATATTTCTAACTGGATCAGCCCGAAAAGTATTAACTTAGCCGATCCAACTTTCAACAGTCCGGAACACGTTGATATAACCACTATTGGGCGTAGAACTTTACCACGAATTATTGTCCATAAAGCAAATCAAGGCAACCACTGGTATGACCATTTTCAAAACACGTTGATGTGGATAATAACAGGCGAACCATGCTTTCTTCATCGTCGTCATCAACTTGCGGTATTGTATTGGAGAAGAAAACCTTGCAAAAAGCATGGAGGGACTTTCGTTCGCTAAAGAAGCGGAGGGATTCCAAACAAAAACTACGGTAGCGGATAAATAATGCGAATCTTATTTCAAAGACAAGGTACGTAGAGATAGTACTGTACATTACGTCTTCAGTTTACATTGCATTCCGAAGATTTTATGCATTATTAAGAAGACTGGCAAATAACAAGTAACTGGGAAAGCAATATCATCAATTCAATAACAAATATATCAAATTGGGGCACATGGTCGAATTAGCATTTTTGTCAATTCTGTAATATATTGAGCCAGCCAAAGAAAACACGCGGTTGAAGGTTAAATACAGAATGATTTATTTTATAGATATGAGGCTATAGATATATGGTGATAGTTCGACATTTAACGAGAGTGTTACCACATGTGCAAATTACTCTAAATGCACATGGTATACCACATGGTATAACACCCCCACCTTGAGATAAATACTAATATTTTGTTTCACTAATAGCAGTTGTTACACCTTTACCAAACTATTCAATTCATGTTATTTTCATAATCTTACTAATATTTCAAGCTTATAAATATGTGTAGACATAATTAAATTATTTACATTAATCCACATTTATGTTTTTGTTTTATTTATTCATAATTTTCATTTCAAAACCTTTAGCAATTAGTACAAATCTTACGTATATTACCAAAAAAATTTACTAAAGTTGACGATTTTGATAACATTGTCTTAATGACATAATCTCGATGGAACTTTAGTCTTATCTCCTGGCCTTAAAGACCTATTATGTTACATTCGTATTTTTGAACTTGAGAATAAGAGCAAGAATTATTCGATGTTGCCGGCGTTTGTATATTTTCCTTATTAGCACATAAACTACTTTGTTTGCGTGGGTGGCCGTGGTGTAGTGGTACTAGCAATCGCTTCTCACTCGGAGGGTCTAGGTTCGAATCCTAGCCACGACAAGCTTTCATTTGTGTAATTGGAACTCAGTCAGAAAAATCTGCGTGTGAAGGAATAACACTGACATGTAGATTTGGCTGTTGTAGGGTTTTCAAGCACAAAACAACCGTTAAAATTCGCAACCTCACATTCCGAGAGAAGAAAAATCTCTCCGTCCTAATCGGACTCCCACCCCCGGAGAGTCAATATCGAAACCAAACACACCTGAGTTTCAAACCACTACATCACAAACTTTCCTTTTTCCTCCTTCTATCTTTCCGCCCGCGCCATGGCAACAGTATAAGGGTATTCATAACCCCTTAGGCGCGCTTAAATTATAAAAAAAAAAAAAAAACCTGTTTCTGGAGTTGGAACTTTATCTTTGTTTTCGGCATTCACGATATTTGTCGGATTAGGCAAATTTGAGTTATTTTCAACAACGTTTTTAGATGATTGCTCCCTCCTATCATCTAACTCAACATCCTCATCGGCCCTAGTTTTTTCGGTATAGAATTGGCCTGTATTTATCATCTGATCGGAATGTCTTTTGATTAGTTTTTATGTTTTAGCCTCCTTACACGTAAATATCGTTTGACTTAACTTTTTATCCACTGTACCTGGAATCCAACCTTTACGAGATTGTTCTGCGTAATTTCTAAAGTCTACTTCTTGAAAATCTTTTTCTATTGTCCTTCCTTTATTATAGTTATGAAACTGAGCCTCGGTGGTAGTTTTAATATTTGGACGAAGTTTTTAAAAACGTGTAGAAACATGGTTTCTCAATAATAAAACTGAATGTTTTTCTTCAGTGGTACCGTGTGGTGAATTTCTGTACCCAAACAAATACCTTTGAAACTGCGTGTGTACTATGTCCTTACAGTTAACAGAAAGTTTTTCCATGGCATTTTTAATTGATTTAACTGCGTCTTCAGCAGCCCCATTACTAGCAGGGTGAAATGGGGAGGAAGCTAAATGGTTTATGCCATTTAAGTTAAATTTTTTTTTACGAACTGAGAATCGTTGTCCGTAACAAATGTCTTCGGCAAACCGAAACGGGCAAAAATCTTCTCTTAATTGTATCCACGTATTCCAGTTCCAGGCTCTTCGAAAATTTCTGACCACTAATTCGCAACGCACCTGTAACTATTAAAAACATTTTGTTCTGAAACGGACCGGCATAGTCCACATGTATATGTTCAAACACAAAATTTGTTTCAGGTCATTTGACTAAATGCGCCTTCGCTTGTTCGGGCCTTGCCTGCACACAAAGCTGACATTCTTTTGAAACCCGTTCAATTTCTTAATGTAATTTTGGCCACCAGAAATAAGATCTTGCGATTCCCTTCATTTTCGATGCCCCTAAATGAGTGGCATGTAATTCCCTTAAGACTTGTTGTCTCAATTTTTCTGGGATTATTACTCTATACCCCCACATAAGAACTCTCTCTTCTATATTAAGCTCAAACTTTCTTTTAAAATATGAATTCAAATCTTTTTCGACGTTTCCTGGCCACCCGTTTTGAACGTATCTATAAATCTTCTCCAAAGCTATGCCCCACTTTGTTTCATCTTTAATTTCCTGAATACCTACAGGTACAAATTCTTCAACCCAATTTAATTTTTAACACTTTCGATTACTTCTACATGATTTACCTCCAATGGAAATCTTGACAGGCCATCTGCCGCAACATTGTCGGAACCTTTAACATAAATTAGATCGTAATTGAAATCTGATAAATATATCGCCCATCTCTGAAGCCTTCCCGCTGCCATCACAGGGATACCCTTATTTTCACCAAACAATGCCTGGAGAGGTTTGCGATCTGACTTTATACAAAATCGTCTTCCCATAAGGTACTCATAAAATTTGTGGACACCCCAATAAATAGCTAATGCCTCCTTCTGTATCACTGCGTAGTTTCTTTCGGACTTGGATAAGGTTCGAGAAGCACGTGAAATCGGTCATTCACCGCCATCAGGCATTTTATGTAATAGAACAGCCCCGATTTTATATTCTGATGCGTCACAAGCCAAAACAATTTCGTGTTTTGGATTGAAATGCACCAAAACATCGTCGGAAATCAACTCGTCCCTACACTCGTTGAACGCCTTCTCACAACCCCTATCAGACCTGTACGATGGAGCAAGTAAACTTGATAAATTGGAGTTACATATTGCATAATAATTTACCATCCTCACAAAATCTCGTACTTTAGAGACCTTACTACATTTTGGCAACTCAAGAACCCCGTGTACCTTCGTCGGATCTTTCCTAACCCGTTCCTTACTCACAACATAACCTAAATATAGTTTACTAGAGGCTTAAAAAAACGCACTTTTCACCGTTCAACTTAAAACCTGCCTCTTTTAGCACAAAACCTTTCTAAAGCTATATGTTAGGTCTTTTCCTATTACAACAACGTCATCTAGCAGGTTTGCTGTACCCTCACATCCTTAAAGCGTCTCTTTGAAAAATTGGACAAGCGGGTTTGTGCCATAAGGCAACCGAAGAACTTGCAAAATGCCCTGATGTGTGCTTCAAGAGAGTTTCTTTCCTCTTTCTTCGTCGACACGAATTTGATTATAAGCTGCGGTAAAGTCTAATTTAATAAAGAGTTCACCTCTTACTAAGGAATTCAAAATATTTCAAACAAGTGGAATCGGGTGGTTTACATTCTGCAAATAGGTATTAACTATGACTTTATAATCGTCACACACGAATTTTTCCATTCGATTCAAGAACTGGCACCAAAGGAGTACCCCACTCCGAACTTTGAATTTTCAATAAAGCACCATGATTAACTAAACTTTTCAATTCCTCGCCCACCTTTGCCTTAAATACAAAAGGTATCTTTCTTGGTTTACAAAACTTTGTAGTGATATTGTTGCATTCTTATATTCTTCTAGTTTTCCATCGAACAAATCATAAACAAATCATAAAACGCAAATACCCCTAGTCAACTTGTCTAAATTATCTTCTGATTTTCTCTAAAATGCTGACTCTTTACCTTGTATGCCCTATGTAATGCCTAATAACTTCATTATGCCTCTACCAATGAGTGGTTTCTTATTGACATTATCTACATCAACGATTTGAAAACAACGCCAAACTTTCCTATCCATGAATTCAATTTGTATTTTAATTTTTCCCGCCGGCGCCAAAACTCCACCGTCGTAATTACGCAAACAAATATGGGTATCTTCCAACTTCTCCTTAATATTCAATCTCTTTAAGCAACATAACGGCAACACCGTAGTCCCAGCACCCGAATCTAGCTCCACTAACATCGGAATATTCTTTAAATTTAATTTAATTATAATAGGGTCTACTTTAATATTATCACAATTATTTAAATTAAATAGTTCAATTTCATTATATTTTCTTGTAAATAATTAATTTTATGTTTTGGACTTCTGCATGCAACTTCTACATGTCCCTTTTTTACAATTTCTACAACTACATTTTTTATACTTGCAAGATTTGAATGAATGAATGAATGTCCTGCTTTACCGCATGCGAAAAACACCCTGCTGTCTTTCTCTGTCACCGTCTGCTGCTTCTCCTGTCGTCGAATTTGTTTTTGTACTTCTCTACGATTACTCACATTTTTGAAACTGCTTCCCTGCAATCGATGTATGTCCGTCTCCTTCTCTTTAAGCGGGATTTCCCGTTGTAATGCAACTTTCTAAATTTCAACTAACGGCTTTTCCACCTGTTCTTCACACACACGCTCTAGTATTGGACCTTTTACCAGTCCCGTTAGGAAGCGATTTTTAACAAATTCTTCTAACAAATTGCCAAACTTGCAATAATCGCCACGCTCCTTACCCGCACCAACCAGCTATTTACCATATCTCCCTGATTCTGCTTCAAGTCAAAACATCTGATACGTTTTCTGATGATTGAAGACGTTGTCCCGAATTGGGACCTTATAAGCTCCTTTGGTTTCTTGGGGAACACCAACTCTCTTACGATCTCGTATGCTCGATGACTTATTGTTGTCAATATAACCGGCACGCGTCTGGTATCCTTCACGTAGTTAGCCAAAAAGTACTGCTCCAATCTTTCTCATATATGTATATTGAAGTCATCCTCCAAATTAAATGATGGAACAAAGCCCACGTGACCAATGATTTAACTTAACTAATTTTTGTTAAACTTTGTTATCCTCGTCGCCAATAAAATATATTGAGCCAGCCAAAGAAAACACGCCGGTTGAAGGTTAAATACAGACTGATTTATTTTATAGATATGATGATATAGATATATGATAACAGTTTGACATTTAACGAGATTGTTACTAGATGTACAAATTACTTTAAATATAATGGTATAACACATGGAATAACAACTTCAGTCCACAAATAATTTTTTGCAAATCATTGCATACATAAAGCAGAGAGCAGCAACACAAGATTGTTTAGTAATAGTTGATGCATCATCCCAGACAACAACCTCCTGTCTACTGGCCAACCATTCAGGATGACTTATTTACCATCCTTCTAAAGTTTAGGCTACAGCGATTTTTGTTCACTGCCGCTATACCAAAAATGTACCGACAAGTGGTAGTACATGAGGAAGATCGGCGTTACTATCTTATTCTATTTAAAAGCTCTTCTGAATCAGTGTAGTGCTACCAACTAAATACGGTTACATATGAAACGTCTACCGCACCGTATTCAGCCATAGAATATCTTCAACATTTTACCCAATCAACAATTCAGAATTATTCACTTAATTGTAACGTATTCCAACGTAACTTCTGCCTAGATGATGTCATTACCGTAGACAAAAGTCTCTTGAATACCATCGAAATATATTACAAAAACAATTGATTAGAATCCTTTAAGGCGCGAGATTCACCTAACGTAAATGGTGTGCAAACCATCCTCATCTTCTTCAAGGTTTTTCTTCAGATAACGAGGAAGTAAAATCCGACTTCATTTCCGAGGACCAGATCAAGACACTAAGAATCACTCGCCAAAATCGGATGAATTCCGTATCAAAACTATTCGAACCCAAGAAACGAAAATAACTAACAGAATAGTATCTTCCGAATTTGGCAGCATATTCGATCCACTCGGAACTTTAACCCAAGTATTAATCACCGTAAAAATATTCTAAAACAGCTCTGGTAATTGAAGACTAACTGGGATGCAGCATTGCACTCAAAGTAGCAAAGTCAACATCCGAGTATCTAGACACGTATTCATTGACAAACTCCAGAATCTATGCAGTGGAACATTTTGCCGATATTTCTGAAAGCACATATGGAGCCGCAGAGTACATTTGATCCATAATCAACAAGGTAGCATCACTTGAGAAAAACACAATTCAGAAACCAACCATATTATAGATAGAATAATGCACTGCCAAATTGGCAGTAGATCTCTCCATCCGGATAAAGGATGTGCACGGATACAACGACAGGCGTAGCTCTTTTTGGAGTGGTTCGGAAACTGTTTTTGCATAAACAAATTCATATGTGAAATCCTTCCTCTTTTTTGTAACGAATAGAATAGTCGCCATTCAAGTTCCTTCATCCACAACCCCCCACAAGAATGGCGGCATGTGAAGTCAAAGAAAAACCCAACCGATCATTCACACGAAAAATTAAAGGAATGCCAACTTTGATTCTATGGCTCCATACGTGACAAGGAATTACCTTGTCCAGAACCATATACTCACCAAGCTCTAAGCGATTAGTCAAAATGTGTTACTTATGACAACCAAATACAAGGAGCGGTTAAATTTTATCTACAAGATTAATCATGGAAACTCATGTAAAAAATTACAGCGAATCGTAGCTTATGTACATAGATTTGTTGATCGCCTCATATTAGGCACTAATACCCATGTCTTCAGACCCGAATGACATTTCAGTACTGACGCGTGGTCACTTCCTAATCAGTAAGTGGCTAACCGCAGTCGATATAAGCTTATCTACACGATGTAAAGTGGTCACATATTTACAAAATTGATTTTGACGAAGGTGGTCGCGGGAATATATTACGAACAAAATGGAAGCAAAAACAACCGAACCTGCAACATGGAACTATTGTTTTATTAAATGAAGGCAATGCGCTAAGTATAAAGTTGCCACTTGGTTGAGTTATAACAGCATACCTAAGAGAAGGCAGCCAAATACGTGTGCCATACATTAACACTGCATACGAGATCCTGCGTCCATCCATTAAAAAGCTGAAAGCCATGCAAATCGATGATGAATCTACAAAGCAAAAGAACACCTGACCTAAAATAGAGCCGAAATCTCTAAGACATAAAGATCAACAAAAACGAAATTTGCAGAACCTACACCTAATGTGGCAACAGCAAAAAGCAAAAACTTTTCAACGACCGGCCGCTGAACTCCTACGGTTGTCAGGAAGCATTCGCTTGGTCTGCCTACGTTCAGTGATGTCTTGCATTCTTGAACTTGCTTGGAAGTCGTAAGAAGATTTAGCAAGGCTCTAATAGCAGCTTCCCTGTCGCTACAGATGCAAATGCCTCACGCACTACAACCGCATCTTCACAAAACAGTTCATTGCCATGAGGGTTTCGTATATGTCCGAGTGGAAGACAGAAGCAAGTTTTCCTAACGAGAAGTGAAATCTAATGTTGTCGTCTTCCAGAAAGACACCCTCGCCAAACTTTACATCGGTTTTGGAGCCGTACGTAAAGACAGAACTGCATTCCTATCCCGGCTCAGATTCTGCCCGAAACCAGTCGTGGGTACAGGCGATTTAGTATTTTTTCCGCCGCAGGAGTTCTAGTATCATTACATGTCAATAAGACCACAAACATCCGGCGCGCAAGGTCATCAAAGCACGATATCCCAAAAACCACCTCTTTTTAAACCGAAGATAGAAGGCTTTGAGTGTGCAGCCTACGATATAAATATCAATGGGATGGGAGATTCATCAATGCGTCTAGAGCATGTATGCATGTAGCCGAGACGAACCATTCTTTGAAGTCTGGTAAAAGACGTAGTCACATATTTTCGTGATAGCTTATTGCAGCAAACCACCGACTCAGAGGATATAGTTGGCCACATCACAGCCGTGTAGATCCAGAGGGCAATTCTCGGTGACAGACCCTATTTGCTTTTTTTCTTTATTTTGTAATTAGCGCGCGCTCAAGGGATTTGAGTGCTCTTAAAATGTTTGTACACAGCGCTGGCGAAGGAAAATTAGGGAGCAAGAAAGAGCGATACCGATGTACATTGGTCTTAAATGTTAGCAAATTATAATGAATAGTAAATAGAGAGCTCGGTAGGGATATCCATAGTGTTGCATGGCCTAGGAACGAATCACGATATTTCAGAGTACGTCCGAAAGTGGTTTTGAGGGTATATTGATGGGCATTCATAGCGAGACGGGTGATCGGCTTGAAGGAGCGGAATGCTACAGGCGATTTCAATGAAGCTCTGGTGGTGGAAATAGCGATAAAACAAAGTGAGACAGAAAGCATTACGTCGGTGTTCAAGGGTGTTAATTGGCTGGCTGATATTAGTATCACCTATGAGTTTTATCGCCAGGTTTTGAATCCTATCTAGTAGGTGCAGAGATATTTTAGAGGCAAATGAATGCTTTATATATTGAGGCCAGTACAGAGGAGGTGAAATATTTCTTACAACGCTTGAGGAAACTTAAACATTTCGCAGCATTTTTGACGACATTGAATATGTGGTCATCCAATGTCAGCTTTCATTGACATAGATACCGACAATAGAATGTTTTTTCCAGTCTCGACGATGCAAGTGCCTTCATTGATAATGACTGGATATTTAAATTTCGCTTTAACGATAGCAGACAGGATTTTAACATACGCTGACGTTCCCGTTCTACAGTCGAAGAGCAGTGACTTATCCCGGAAATGAATAAGTATGAAAAGCAAATAGTACTGTCGTCAGCAATTAAATATATTGGATTAGAAGTAGTAGATGAAAAAGAGTGTCGGAGGCAAAATGGAGCCCTGGGGCACGCCAGTATTCATTTATTGAATAAGAGACATGAAACCATCCGAAACAGCTTGAATTGAAGTTTAAGAAACGTCATTTGCAATCCATTGAAGAAGTGAGTCGTTGATCCAAAATTACTCATTTTCGACAAAAGAGCATGATGTCAAACTTTGTCAAATGCCTTAGAAATATCAAGTGCAACTATCTTGCTTTCGCCAGATTGGTGTACGCTTTGCTTCCACGTTTCGGTGAGACATACCATCAAATCACTAGTGGACCTGTTGCTACGAAAACCGTGCTGACACTCATTGAGAATTTTTCGTGTTTCAAAATATTGCATGATCTAGCGGTTTATCAGCGTTTCCATGACATTGGAAAGCAGGTGATTAAGTGCAATGGGTCTGGAAGAAGATTCGCTTTTTTTATGGACGGGGTAGAAAAATGCTGCTTTTCATCTGCTCGGAAATAGTCCTATTGATGAAAAAGCTTACGCAGTGTATTACCGCCGTAATGCTATTATTTTTATTTTAAACGTTAAGTCTTCATCTGTTAGTGCCCTTAAATATTTGAACCAATCTTTGTCTACCTGGACTCATGTTCGTAAGGTTTATTGTATATACAGCGGTTGCGTGTAAGGATTATTTTGCAGTGGCAGAGAACTGTCAACAGACGAGCGTGGTAGAGCACAAACCATTTTAAAGCAAACAAACAAACAAACAAGGTGGACAATTAAATAATTGAAAAATTAGTAAAGAGTTTCGTTCTTAAAAATTGTGTTTTCTTTGTTTCGGTAGTAGCAAATCTTTAAAACGATTTTAAGAACTAATTGAAAAAAGGCCGAAAACGCGCTCGTTAAAAATGCCTCAGAAAAGTGTTAGTGCATTTAGTTGTCCTATGTATAGTGAAAGCGATAATTATTGCATGGTGCAATGTAAGGCCTGTGATAGATGGTATCACTACGACTGCGTCGGGGTTTACGGTGGTACATCTGATGTCAGCTGGAGCTGCGAGCTATGTATTAATCCACGGTCAGCCACAACCACTTCGAGTGCCGCTACCCGTCCTACCGAGACGCAAAATATCGGAATCATGTCCGATTTTGTGACCCATATACAAACGTCATCATCTTAAAAAATCACAAATCAGAAAAGGTATTGAGAGAACCAGAATCCAACAGGCGCCAACAGCGACCGTAACAACGCTAGCTACGAAAATAGCACAGCGATAACAGCATACACCAATGCCGAGAATCTAACGCGGCTGCAACCAAGTTTGAAAGGTAAGGCCAGTGAAATAGTTCGCAACAAACTTCTCCTGCCTAATTTAGTTCAAGAGATTATAAAAACTCTTAAATGTATTTCGGCCAACCAGAACATATAATAGAATGTATGTATGATTGAGAAGGCAAGGAAAATGCTACTTCCCAAGGAAAAATTGGGACATATAATCGAGTTCGCCTTATGCGTAAGCAATTTGCTCTACTATGGAAGTGTGGCATTTGTCATCACACCTAAACAACCCGATGATAGTTAAGGAGCTTGTTGATAAACTATCAAGCCAATATAAGCTGAGCTGGGCTATGCTACGGAAGGATGAACGCATTCCAGTTGTAAAAGCGTTTAGTTGCTGGATATTCCAAATCGTAGAAGCTGCCAGTCAAGTCGTACCACCAATTTCGATATAAAAGGTGGTCCGTCAACATAGAGGTGGTACATAGCTTGGATACCAGTTCATGCATCATGTCTATACGAAACTTTATATCACGTGGTGGGATGTCCAGGGAAATCTACACCGATAATGGTACAAACTTCAAGGCTTCGGAGAAGATTTTGCGCGAGGTGTGCAATAATATCGAGTACGACAGGCTTTGTTTGATTTACGATTAATTTAAATGGTACAATAATTTAATCCGCGAGCCGCACCGCACATGGGTGGAGACTGGGAACGGCTCATGCCGTCAATTAAGAAAGTAGTATACAATACATCGCCGACAACCTTCGACGACGAAAGCTTACGATGCGCATTGTGGGAGGTCTACTTCATCATCAATTCCCGACTGCTCACCTTTGTATCGATTGAATCCTGTGACCACGAGGCAATTACACCAAATCACTTATTTGGTGGCCGTGGCTCTAGTGGTAGTGGACTGACTTCCAAAATGGAAGGTTCGGTGTTCGAATCCCAGCCTCGCCCTAAAGACATATTATCCCCTTTTTCAGTTAACGAAAATCAAATAAGACGAGTAGTTGACTAGAAATCAACACTCCCATTAAGAATATAGTCTCCCCATTAAATGTTGGATGTCACCCATGGAGCGAAACATCCTTCTTCCTCTCTCTATCCCATTTTCCAAAAAACTTAACACATGCTGAGGCATTATACGAGTAAGTGTATTCATATCCACTTGAGTGTTAAGTTTTAAAAAAAAAAAAAATAAAAAATTAGGATCATCAAGTGGCGATAAACCTCCTTGTCCCTATGTCTCGGATTTTCGGCTACGTTGGCGCAAAACTCAAGTATTCGTGGACATCTTTTAGCGTAGGTGGTTCTTGGAGTACACGCCTATATTGGCACGTCGAGGAAAATGATTTGAGCAGCAACCTACTATAGCTCCTGGCGATGTACTGACGAGCTGACGAGAATCTACCTCGAAATTGCTGGCCCAAAGGCATAGTTGAAAGTACAGTAACTGCAAAGGATGGCCAAGTTCGAAGAGCGGCTGAGAGAAGCCGGATTTGAACGCGAGTAAAATTATTGTCCTACGTACCAGTAAGGTCATGAAGTAAGCTTGCTCTACCATAGCTCGCTTACGAGGTCGAGAATGTCACCATGTTGCCACAATGCTATTATTTTTATTTTAGACGTCAAGGCTTCATGTGTTAGTGCCCTCAAATATTTGAACCAATCTTTGCCTACTTGGACTCATGTTCGTAAAGTTTGTTGCATATATGCGTATCGGTTACTTGTGTGGATTATTTTGCTTTGGCAGCGAACAGTCGGCAGCCGAGCTCGGTAGGGCGCAAACCGTTTTAAAGGAAACAATCAAACAAATAAATAAATATGTTCGACAATTATTAATAAAAAGTTTGGCCATTAAAAATTCTGCTTTCTTTGTTTTGGTAGTAACACAGTGGTTTGCCAGCGTGGAAAAACACCTCTTCAGCTCGAGCCGTACCGGGCCTTTTCTTTTGGTTTGATGCCCTTAATCCCATGAAGGATAAAGTATCCTATTCCAAAGAAAATGGTGTCAGTGATCTCTGTACAGATAGACAACCCTTTCTCCGCTACTCGTGGGACCACATTATGGACAAACAAAACAAAACAAGCAAAACAAAACCCGAGGCCGGTACTTCTTTAATACCGGGCGGTAGAACGGTGACTGCACCGACTACCGGTAAGGCTCCTGCATTGTCGAGAGGAGGTAAATCTGTGGCAGGCCTTGGTGCACCATCCTCTAAAGGCAAACGCAACGAGCCTAAAAAGAAACCTTCAGGGTGTGGCAAGCCATAGTCCTACAACTTCCTCCACCCCTAGCAGCAGCAAATTTGTGGCAGGCCACGGACTTGTCGTTGCTACCAAAACTCCTCTTCCCAAGGAGGAATCTGGAGCTCAGCCGCGTCGGCAAGCTCCATCTAAGGCGCTCTACGTAAGACGCCGAAATGCTTCACGCATCATCAAAACCTTCGGATCCATTCCCGAGGTGGAGAGAAGTGCGGACATAAGGAGCAAGATTGAGTGGGCTAACAGCATCCTAAAAGACGGATTGTACACTGCTTCCACTGCACCCAAAACACTTAAGGACTCCTCCAAGCGCCAGAGATCGTTGGAGGAAACCGTGCCGGTTTTCAAGAGGCCTAAAACCCATAACATAAAAACCCTTGGGCCATCCAACAACACATCTCCGAGGTCTCTCAGTGAAGTCCTAAAGGACGCCATAATAATCGCGGTAATCGATAGGAGCGATACCGACGGTTCCATAACACCTGAACGGTGACAGCTGGCTAAGCTGAAGCTTTCGAGCAACTTCTTGGCCATTATGCGGGAAACCCAAGACCACCTCCTATCACAAGCGACGCTGGCTGGCATCAAGGCCACGTCAAGCTCATCGCATGTGCAGATCAGAGATCCCTCGATCTCTTCACAAAAGCCATAGGAGAGATCTGGCCAGATGCAAAACTCGAGGTCGTACCTAAGGAGGACATCCCTAGTAGACCTCGAACTCGCACCTGGATCCCAGCAGAACCCTCCTCCCCAGAAAGCATTCTGGAGATCATCAAGCTCAGTAACCCGACCCTTCCGATTCATGACTGGAATGTCGCGAAACTGGAGGAACTAAGGGGTTCTTATAGATGCGCTCTTATCGTGATCAACAAAGAATCCCTTAATCCTCTAGCGCAGACAAAAGGTATGATTCGGTTCGGATTCGAGGCAATTCATTTAAGGGTCTACAAAAGGATGAACTGGATGCTGATAAGCAACCTCCTCCTCCTTTAACGGAGACACCAATAAACATAACCTCAGCTCCTGGAGCGTCGATATCTTTTCCAGAAATGGATAGCGACGACTCCAATCTATCCGAGGTGATAAGCAAGCCATCGATTTCCTTATCTGACACCCCGTCGGAAATGGAAACAGATGACGAAACAAAACGAGGTATAGGAACTCTTGGGCACATCTTCAGAATCGGAGGATCTTAACAACACCATGGTGGAGACTACTGTAGCAATGACACGGTTTCTCCAGATTAACTCTATCACTCTAAAAAGGCTTCGGCCGCACTCATTCTGAGTCTTTCAAAAAACGCAGAAGACATTATCCTAATACAGGAACCATGGATTTTAGAAGGTATGGTTCGTGGACTTAGGACACCCGCATACGTCCCGCTCTATACAAGAGACAAAGGTAAGATCAGAGCTTGTATATTAGTGAAACGTAGCCTTAATGTACTTCTACTTCCTAATCTCAGCGACCCCGATTTAACCGTTGGCAGACTAGACACTGCCAAAGGCTCCTACTGGCTAGCATCGGCATACCTTGGCCACGATCATGTGGGCCCTCTCCCTGGTGATAACCTAGAACGGGTGGTACTGAAGGCTGGAAGACAAAAAACTGACCTCATCATCGGATGCGACGCTAACGCGCATCACACGGTATGGGGCAGCACCGACATCAATAACAGAGGTGACTCACTTTTTGACTATATTATATGTACTAACCTCTTTATTTGCAATATTGGCAATGAGCCCACTTTTATAACCAGAAACCGACAGGAAGCATTAGATATAACTCTTGTCTCCGACAGCATCACTCAAATGCTAATGAACTGAATGGTATCGTCTGAACATTCTTTTTCAGACCACAGATACATCCAATTCAGCCTGAATGATGCTCCTCCTAGTCAACCATCATTCCGGAACTACCGGAAAACTGATTGGCCAAAATACAGAGGAATGCTGTCAGAAACGTTATACTCTTACTAACATGTCCCCCGCGTGACACCAATGAGCTTGACATGAAGTTCAGGGATTCCACTCTGGCTCTCAATCAGGCTATGGCCGCTTCCTGCCCTCTTATTCAACCTAAAGGCAAGAAAAGCCACATTGGTGGACATCGGCACAGGGACTGCTCAGAAACAATGGCAGAAAACTTTTCAACTTAGCAAAGACCACAAGAAAAGTGACTGACTGGGACTCATACAAAGAATCCCTCAAATTATACAAAAAAGAACTGAGGAAGGCAAAGCAACAATCCTGGAGGTCCTTCTGTAACAAAATCACGGAAACCTCCGAGGCATCACGGCTATGAAAAATCCTCTCTACAAATCCTATGATGCCTAGCTGTTTGAAACAAACCGATGGCTCTTGGGCTACCTCAAGTGATGAATCTCTCAATTCGCGGTCAGTAGCAACCCAAACAGGTCCACTGCAACCATTACCAAAATCCAGGGTCTGATCACAAGAGACAAATTGCTCTGGACGCTGCATAGCTTCAAACCATACAAGTCTGCTGGTCCGGACGGTATAATACCTGCCGAGCTACAGAGATCCTCAGATATTATTCTGCCTGCGCTAGAAAATATTATGAGGAGCTGTATAGAACTTATTCACATTCCACTGTCATGGAGAGAAGTCAATGTAGTGTTCATCCCCAAACCCGGAAAATGTTCTCATGTCGTCCCAAAGGAGCTCAGACCTACAAGTCTATCATCTTTCCTTCTGAAAACTCTAGAACGACTGATTGATATCCATATACGAGCTAAAATTGATCCTAGACTTCTGTCAACGGCTCAACATGCCTACTGTAAAGGAAGGTCGGTGGAAACGGCTCTGCATTCACTGACTAGCCACATCGAACGATCCCTACAATATAAATAGTATACAATGGTTGCTTTCCTGGACATAGAGGGTGCCTTCAACAACGTCAACACATCCGCAATCACGACTGCGCTGTCAACTCTGCAGGTAGACAACTCACTTGGGGAACTGATCAGTCAACTGATCAAAAGCAGGATAATCAACTCCAAACTGGGTGAGACTTCTGCTAAAAGATGTGTCAGCAGAGGTACGCCGCAAGGCGGTGTCCTCTCTCTCCTTCTCTGGAACTTAGTAGTAAGTGAACTGCTAATATACCTGGAAGCGGGTGGTAGCAGGGTGATTGGCTATGCAGACGACGTTGCTATTGTCGTCTCAGGTAAGCATCTTAATACCATTAAAGAACCCCTTCAATTAAATCTCAATAGATTAACCCGTTGGGCAAATCGCTGTGGGTTGGGAATAAACCCCCATACAACTGATCTTGTCCTCTTTTCCAGGAAATATAAAATTCCAACTATAGACCCTCCTTCAATAAACGGTACCAGTTTAGTGCTTGCCGATACAGCAAAATATCTGGGTCTCAGTTTTGACAGTAAACTAAACTGGAAACCTGACATTCAAGAAAGCGTCAATAAAGCTACAATAGCTTTATTCTCTTGCAAAAAAGGCATTGGTAATAAATGGGGCTTTCAATCTCGGATAACCCACTGGCTGTACATCTCGGTCATAAGACCGGTACTTACTGACGGGGTGATAGTCTGGTGGACGGCCTTAGAAAATGCCGTCCAGTCCAGTCCAGAGAAAAGCATGTCTATGCATAAGCTGAGCACTGCGGTCTACCCCCTCAGCGGCATTAGATATTCTGCTTCATTAGACACCCCTCAATATTTTCAGCAGGCAAATAGCTGCGGTCGCCTTAAAGCGACTAAATAGTGGACAAATAATCCATTTAGCCACGCCAGTATTCTTAATACATTAGGAATCCTCACAGAGAACATCGATTTCACCACACTTGAACTTTGGTTTGACAAAAACTTCCACGTAAGCTTCCTTCTAGATCCTTCTGGGAGGAATACGCTTTCATGGAGGACAAGTCAATCCATCTCTACACAGATGGATCTAAAACCAATAGCGAGTTGGTGCCGGCGTTTTCTCAGACACGCTAAATCTAAGCTTCTTTTTCCATCTTCCAGATCACTGCAGCGTGTTCCAGGCGGAAATTTTGGTGATTAAAGAAGCTCTGTCCTATCTGAAGAAAAACGTGATATCTGCAAAGGATATCCGCATCTTTTCGGATAGTCAGGCCGCTATCAAGTCCCTGGACTCAGTCTCATTAAATTCTAAAACCGCCCTTGAATGCCGATGATCTCTTATGGAGATGACAGAGCAGTTCAACCTTCACCACTCTACCTATTCTACCGGAAAGAGGTAGCATAGGTATCCCAATCGCTGCGTGCAAACTAATATTAAAGCTGGATGCCAATAAAAGAACAGACCTTAGGTGGACTGTTGGACCAACATGTCTAGCGACCAAACAAATCTGGCCAAAACTGGATCTGTATCGCTCTAAGTGTCTGATCCTTCTAAATAAGGAACATCTCAGCGCCATCATAGGTGTCATCACTGGGCACTGCCTCATAGGCAAGCACGCAAGAAGGCTTGGCGCCTTTGCAAATGATTTCTGCAGAAGCTGCATGGGCGAGGAGGAGGAGGAGACAATCCTCCACTTACTCTACAACGACCCAAACGATCTGAAAAATATAGACGTAAACAGTCTCCTTCGCTTCGTCAGAAGCTCAAACTGGTTCCATCAGTAAGAGGATCATAGATCCACGTGGCATCACAATGGGCCATTAGGCCTAAGTGGGTTGGTTTATCCAACAGCCACTCTTACCTACCCTACCTACCCTTGGGATGTCTGTAAATAAGGCACAAGTGGATAATTTGTTTACGCAGATGGAATTTTGATCACATGAAATTGAATTCCAAATTGGAGCAGGGATTGGATTATGGTGGAATTTGGTAAGTTACATCACTACGCACGTAAACGTCGAGACCGCGGTCTGAGAAGAGTAATGGCTCTAGTTTGTAGCCAGGTAGTTCAAGATTAGATCACTCTGATCTGAGCGGTGTTGGCGGGAATCTATCTACCTGTGTTTCACTAAGTGCCAAAACACTTGGTCTGTATTTGCAGACGTGGACGTACGCAGGAAAGTGATTACTTTTTAATCCGCGTATTCCTGAGTCATAACCCCAAACAAACACAAAAAACACAAACACCGACGATTCTAAACAAGGCTGCGAAGTGAAAATTGCCGAATCAAATTGTTGTAGGTGTTAAGCCTTTACAACAAAATAAAATAGTGCACCAACAAAATTCATATGCGCAACACCCGCTACCCATCGGTTGTTACATGCACTCAGTCATTTCCCGTGCCGTATGGTAAATACAGCAACAACAGAGACTAAGTGCAAGCAACAGTATTGTGACCGGGCGGGAGAGGTAGGTTTTTTTTTAGACACTGCGCGAGCGCGCGTTGTTCTTTTTTGTTATGCTTTTTTTTGTTGTTGTTTAAAAATCGCACGATGTTAACGTGTGAGCACTCATTGTCATGGTATTTGAACTGCCGGTAGCTCCTTTACACTGACAGATGGCCGACAGCGCCTTAGCAGCTTTCGAAATAACATGTTTGGTCCATAGAATTTTGCTATCGAGGATGACACCCAAGTACTTAGCTTCTTTGGAGAATTGGATGGTGATCCCTTTAAAGACTAGATGAGGCAGATCAGACAGGTCCCTCGTTCTCGTAAAAAAAACCTAAATTTTGAGACGATACTGAAAGCCCATTACTAGTGCACCAATCGTCGACCATGTCTTCGGCTGCCTGCGATCATTTCTTCCTAATACGAAACAACTTGGCATACTTGGAAAATTTTGCGATGCAGATTATGTACATATAAGTTAATTAATTATAAAAATAATTTGATAAAAAAATATTGCGGGCAGATTGCCTGAACCTTTATTACTTTAGTCTCATTTTGCATCAGCAATCCAATGCAGTCGACGGCCTCACTGGTGAATTATACGAACATTCGGCAGGTGCAATAAGTGCAATTGGTGCATTCATCTTTGTGAGAACAAATTTACTTGAAGAACAAATCATCGGAAGTGAATTGGTTTTATTAAGTCTTCCCCCTTCAAGTGCAATTTTCCCCAATCGCTTAAAAATATGGGATGTAAAATTTTATGCGTGTGGTAACGGGCTTTTCTGGTACCAGCTTTATAGACCAAGGGTAATTAGTCCATACGTGTTAAATTTTTGTCACGGTTTCAGCTTGGAGTAGCTGGATTCCTTTAGTGTTGTTTATACGGAGTTCATTGACCAATTCTAGCTATAGTAATTTATGGTATTCCTTGATTGCAATAGGACTTGTTGTTTTCTCCCATGCGACGAATATTTTATTGTGCTGGTGTTATTTTATTGCTTCGATTATTCCGTTGAAATCCTTAAGTAATTTTATGCCATTGGATAACTTTTCTATTGTTGTTACGTACTGACTGTTCATTAGATTTCAGGTAGCTGTAAGGCTTTTAAGTAAATTTGGTATGCATGTGGTACTGGTTACGTTTACATTATTTTTAGGTTAACATTGATATGTAGTTCAAGCTTTTACAATCATTTATTATTCTTTGTTTCTTAGAAACAGTATCTGTGTCTATGCCTTTTCTCTCAATGATTTTCAACAATCATTTTTCATATATTATTTCACTACTTGTCATAGGCATATTTATTGTGTAAAGTATTGTTGAAGAGTTACTAATTATTATCTTTATATCTACGAAATTTAATGCTTCTGCGAGAGTTACAATTGGTAAATTTTCTTTATCTAATATATTTATTGCTGAGTTTATTTCTTTGTTTGATAAAACCAATGAGTTAATCGCTCCTAATTTCCAATGAAGGGCTAAATATATGTCTTGTAATTCTTCTTTAATATTTTCAAATTTGTATTTTATTGAATTTGCTGTATTATTCCTTCATTAATACTTTTGTCTTCTTTTAGAGATTGTTCAATTTCAGTTGATATTTTGGTTAAATTGATAGTTCCTCTGTTGTGTTAGTCATTTATGATCACCTGATTATTGTCGTTTACAAGTACATTATTTATTTTTTATTTAATAGTTAAATAGTCTTCATGGTCAGAACTGCCAGCAAACCATTTCCATGCCGTCCCTATAAAATGCAATGATCTTTTTACCTCTCGTGGTTTCAAATTATGGATCAAGCTCTGCATTTGTTGTAGTTCGTTGGATAGGTGAGGGAACAGAATTTTTTAATTTCAGCTACCAGCGATTTTTAGTGAACAGGTTTAAGTGCTTGTTTCACAATACATACCTTCAATACAATATCATATAAATCAATTCAGAAAAACGCTTCTGAACATTTTGGTGACCCCGACGTGATCTGTAACGGATCAGATCATATATACTGCGAATTCATCTTCTACTATCAAGGGAAAGCAGATAAGGCTGACCAACATATACGGACTTTGATTGTTCCGGAATCAAGATGACAACATTTGAAGAACTCATTGTGATACGGTTGGCAACTGGCCAAGAAATCCAACGAATTATAACAAACTTTAAAAAGGATTCCTCAGACAGGAAAAAGTCAAGGACCTATTTTGAAGAACGACTCCAACGTCTACAAGAGTACAGGAGTACGTTCGAACGCACAGATTCAAAGATAAATTCATTACCGGACGTTTCTGTCGAACATGATTACTTCGTCAATCAATATTTCTCCAAAATCTCAGCATTAGCAGAAGACCATAAATGTCGTTTCCAAGAAGCGATACTGTCGACATCGGAAATCGACAACCAAGTAACCACATCAAGGTTTGATCCACTGAAGGCATCGACCAAAACAGTGGAAGAAAATCCACCAAAAATCAGTGGTGCGATACGAAGACAAAGGACAATCATGTGCTCCCTCAGAAGAGTAATCGAGGAATTGTCTTTGAGGCAAGAGACCCATGCAGTACTATGAGTTGAAGCGTAGAACAATTGAACAGTCCTGGCAACAGATAGAATGCCGGAACTACACAATATGGGAGTTGACTGACGACCCTGCAGCAGTTGGGTATAGTCAATCAGAATTCATCACCATGGAAGCAATGGTGGAAGAAAACTTTATTGGTTTAGCAATAAGGCTAAAAGCACAAAAGAATGGAAATATCAAAGATGCCCCATCAACGGGCGTGACAGTTCAGAATTCGTTAACCTTACCGAAGGTAACAATTATTAAATTTGATGGCGACTATTTGAAGTGGAGACAATTCTTTGATATGTTCTCCCAAATGGTTGACAAGCAACAAATACCCAGCACACAAAAGATGTGGTATCTCAAAACTCTTCTTAGCGGAGAAGCCGAGAACCTCATCCGTCATTTATCACTCACGGAGGACAATTACAGAACCTCATGGCAATCCTTCAAGATCGATACAGCAACATTAGGGTGCTCACGTCACCCCTTGTGCAAAAAATAATTGGACAACCAAGGCAAACGCAAGTTCAACGATCAGCACTAGCCACTAAAACCTTTCACGATACGATGCAAGAATGTTTGATGGCATTATGCAACATCGGCGTGGACATTTCAACATGGGATCCTCTTCTGCTTCATTGGCTAGTAAATAAACTAGACCAAGGAACAAGGATCCTATATGAGCAATCTCTCAAGAAGCCGAAGGAATTGCTGTTAATCAAATTCCTAACGTTTCTTGAGAACCAATTCCAATCACTGGAATCAATTGGACAAATTAAGAAAGAGACTTCACCTCGAGCTTGTGCATCATTAACGTCCAGTCATAGTAATAAGACCCCTTGCAAGGCTTGCGGAACCGGAGCACCCGTTATTTGCCTGCAAACAGTTCATACAACTATAGCCAGTAGAACGTATACGAGTTGTGCAAACGCATAATTTGTGCCTTAACTGCTTAAGGAGTGGCCATGGGGCGAACAAATGTGTTTCAAGAAGTTGTTAACGGTGCGATAAAAACACAACACGCTGCAACATATTGAGAGCAACGCCAAGGGGTCGGCTAGCAATAAGCATCAAACTAACGTAGCAACCAGCAATAACAATCCTCAGGGTGGAACAAGACTATCAGTGGCACTAGCCGCATCCAAAGGCCCAGAAAGGCATCATTACGTCCTCCTCAGTACAGCCATCGTTGAATTGTTGGCAACCAATGGACAGAAGTTGACCTACAGAGCTATTTTGGATTCCGGCTCTCAAGTGAACTTGATTACCACACACTTAGTGAAGAGATTAGGCCTTCATACAAGAAATACCTCAATGAATATCCAAGGCATTGGCGATGACGATCAATGCGTAAATGTATAACTACACTCAAGAACAATTGCTTTCACTACTCGTCTAGAAGCCTTTGTACCGCCACATATCA
This sequence comes from Volucella zonaria, assembly GCA_963966105.1. NCBI lineage: Eukaryota > Metazoa > Arthropoda > Insecta > Diptera > Syrphidae > Volucella > Volucella zonaria. The sequence goes on along the minus strand of OZ014530.1, from coordinate 145,568,937 downwards.
TAGCAGCACAACCTTCGCAACATTTTAATATTTCGTCATGGCCAATACCAGAAACTATTCCATTAGCAGATCCTAACTTCAATCCGCCAGACAAAATTGATGTACTTCTCGGTGCAGAGTTTTATCGCAACATTTTAATATTTCGTCATGGCTAATACCAGAAACTATTCCATTAGCAGATCCTAACTTCAATCAGCCAGACAAAATCGATGTACTTCTCGGTCCAGAGTTTTATCATCAACTACTCTCTATCGGACAAATACGTTTGGCACACGATCTACCGATCCTCCAAAACACAGTTTTTGGTTGGGTATTGGCTGGTAAAATAGCTGAAAGCAGATCAATCACAGCAACATGCGGAATTTCTACTTATGATGACAATGACCTACATCAGATGATTGAACGCTTGTGGAGCCTCGACGAAGTTGAACCAGCACGTAGTAATCTATCGAAAACCGAAAACATGTGCGAAGCTCATTTTGCGCAAAACACACTCAAAAATAGTGATGACCGCTGCATTGTGAAACTACCGTTTCATGAAGATCCTGAAGCTTTAGGTAAATCCAGAGAAATAGCAATTAGCAGGTTCCTGGCCCTGGAGCGACGTTTGGAGAAAAACAAGGAAGTGAAGGAGCAGTACATTCACTTTATGAGGCAATACGAAGAATTGTTTCACATGACAGAAATCGACTTTAATGACATGGTTGCACCAAACTACGTAATTCCTCATCATTGCGTGTTTAAGGCCGGCAGCAGCACCACTAAACTTCGAGTAATTTTCGATGCTTCGTGCAAGACATCATCCGGAAAGTCGTTAAATGACATCATGTATACTGGTCCCACTATACAGGGTGAATTATTTTCATTATTACTTCGATTCCGGTTACCACGATATGTCTTCAAAAGATGTATCGGCAAATAATCACTCACCCGGACGATCGAAGATACCAAACAATCGTATGGAGAACAGATGTAAAGGAACCTTTACGCTACTATCAACTAAATACGGTGACCTACGGCACAAGAGCAGCATCATATTTGGCCACGAAGTGTTTGCAGCAACTAGCAAAGAAAATAGCGAAAGGTTGGCATTAGGCGCTCATGCTCTACACAACGATTTTTATGTCGATGACTGACTAACTGGAAATGACAATTTATCAACTGCATTAGAAATGCAAAAGCAACTCACAGCCATCTTAAAGAGTGCAGGATTTAAACTTCGAAAATGGTGCGCCAATCATCCCCGTCTCCTACAAGGCATCACACCAGAGGATAAGGATCTCGACTTCAGCAACGAAAACAGTGCGTCAATCAAGGCATTAGGACTAACATGGCAACCGAAGTTTGATATATTTTGTTTTAAAACCAATTTAAGTATAACAAGTAGAATATCAAAACGCATTGTAACTTCAGACCTTGCCAGATTATTCGATCCATTGGGCGTGATGGCTCCAGTAGTTGTTATAGCAAAAATATTCGTCCAAGAGTTATGGCTATTGCAGTTATCATGGGATGAAGCACTACCAGCCGAGCTACGAGTACATACAATTTCCAAAAGCAACACAGATCCACGCCTTCTGTGATGCATCTGAAAAGACTTATGGGGCAGTTATCTACCTAAAAACAATTATGAAGGATGGAAGGGTAATCGTAAGATTGTTATGTTCCAAATCAACAGTTGCTCCACTAAAGAAACAAACTTTGCCAAAAATGGAATTGTGCGCTGCAGTTTTAGGCGCTCAGTTAGCAGCCAGAATTAAAATGGACCTGAAATCCACGGATACACCCACATTCTTGTGGACTGATTCTGAAATTGTCCTCGCTTGGATTAACTCCCCTTCTTCATCGTCCCAAACGTTCGTAGCCAATCGAGTTGCTGTTATATAGGGACTTACACTTCCCGAGCAATGGCGACATGTATCGTCAAAACACAATCCAGCGGATGTATTATCAAGGGGCCTTCAACCAGCTAAGTTACCATGGCCAAAAATACCAACTGTAGCAACAGCTACTTATAGTTCCAACCAAGAAATGATTTATAAGATCAACCATCACAATTCGTTCAAAACTCTTCAAAGGATAATTGAATAGTAATAATTCCTGATGCATCAACGCCCATTGGTATACTGCTGACGCCAAGGAAGCTGGAAAATGCAATCGTCGTTATAGTGCAATGCAGGCATTTGATTTCATGGAAGAAATCAGTCAGCTGCAGACCTACAAGGAATCAGGGCAGAAAAGTAACTTCAACAGCCTCGCTCCATTTCTGGATGACAAAGGAATAACTCGACTTGGAGGCCGATTAAAGGCTGGAACATTGCCATTTGACGCCAAGCATCCAATGTTTCTCCCATACAATAATCCTCTGGTAAAACTGTTGATGCAAGAAATCCATGAGAAGCATAGCCACTGCAGCCCCCAAACATTATTGGGGCAGATGAGACACCGATTTTGGCCAATCAAAGTCAAGATAATTGCACGATTAATAGTACGCGACAACGTGAAATGCAGCAGAGCCAGACCTCAGTTACTACAACAATTTATGGGGAACATACCGCCAACAATAATAACACCAGCGAGGTCGTTTATAAATGCCGGAGTCTATTACTGCGGACCATTTTGGATACACTACAAAATTTGCTGTAAACGACCTTAAAAGGCTTATGTGGCAATTTTCTGCTGCTTCGCCACAAAGGTAGTACATATAGAGCTTGTAAGCGATTTATCTACCGAATCATTTATTGGAGCGCTAAAACGATTCATTGGTAGTAGAGGACATTGCCAGTACTTATATTGCGATAACGCAACAAATTTTGTGGGAGCAAATAATCAATTGTCTGAATTGGAAAACGTTATTTACCCAGAAAAGGCGCCTACTGCTATTATAAGGGAATGCAGTAATAATGCGATACACTTCAACTTTATTCCTCCAAGAGCTCCACATTTTGGAGGTCTCTGGGAAGCAGCAGTGAAATCATCAAGACACTTATTAAGAAGGAGTGTATTAACAGCGTCATTGACCTATGAAGAGTTGGAAACGGTACTAATTGGTATCGAAGCTATATTAAACTCTAGACCATTCACGCCTTTTCCAAGTGACCCAAACGATTTAACAGCATTAACACCAGGACACTTTCTGATCGGGGAACCTATTACTGCTCAAATCAACACGCACGCAGTCCCGATGAAACAAACTCTTGTGAACTTGGTTTTACATCTCAAGCACGAATTTTGGAAGAGATGGTCGCAGGAATACCTTTCCGAACTTCAATACTGTAACAAATAGAAGCAATTGTCTAAGAATATCTACCTTGGGGACATGGTCATTGTAAAGGAAGACAACGTCCCAGCACGTCCATGACCGCTCGGTAGAATCATTAAAACGTAAAAGGGTGATGATGGTGCTGTTCGAGTAGTCGATGTTAAAACAAAATCTGCAATCTGGAAACGTCCAATTCACAAATTAGCACCACTACCCATTGAGAATGAAGTAAACAATGACATCGCATCTGAGACTGTAGATGAACATTGCACTCAAGCACCAGAACCAGTGCATACAACACCGTCCAAAAGGCGAAGGACATCTGGCGCCAGTGGAATTGCGTCATTATTAACACTTTGTCTAATTCTGCTGATGGTAATCAGTAAAAATATCGAAATCAGCAAATTCCAACCCAATCTCGGAATCTACTTTGAAGACATAGGCTCAGCAAAAATAGCGACAAGCGAATGAAACTTCATCGTACATTATAATCTTAATCCGTTGGTAGAGGAATATAAGGCATTATCCAATGGAGCATTAACGCTCAACCATTTATGTCAAGAAATTCAGCAGAGGAGCTTTTGCACAAACGTACCAAATCAACTCCGACATATAATATCCGAACTACTGTCGGAAAATATGGTTTTAACAACCAAAGGAACTAAAAGAGGAGCGATTACAATAGTTGGAAAAATTGCTAATTCTCTATTTGGAGTATTGAATTCAGAGTATGCAGAACGGATGACAGACACAATAGATCAAGTTAACACAAACAAAAATCATTTGTTAAGATTACTTAGATACACTTACTTAGTATCGTCGGTGTTTGTGTTTTTGTGTTTGTCTTTCCTTATAATGACTCGGGAATTCGGAGTGGATACTGCCAATATACGCGGGTTAAGAAGTAATAAATTTTTCGCGTACGTCCTCGTCTGTAAATATAGACCAGCTGTTTTGGCACTCAGTGATCCCCCCCCCCACACACCCCTCAGATCACACTGATCTGAAGCTACCTGGCTACGAACTAGTGTCATTATTCTTCTCTCACCCCGGTCTCGCCATTTACGTGCGTAGTGATGTAGCTTACCAAACTGCACCACAAAGTAGTCCTTGTTCCAAACCGGAATTCAATTTCATGTGGTTAAAATTCCATATCCACTACTGCTTTATTTACAGAAGCCCCAAACTGGACAGTAATTTGAACTTTTCTCGAGTTTGATACGCTGTCTGACTCTATTCAAAGAATTGTATCCCTGTATCCTCATACTGAAATCATGATTACGGGCGATTTCAATATGCAGAATTCTGGTTGGCTTCGACATTCTGGACAGACAACACCCGAAGGACGGTGTGTTGAGATCTTCGCTGCGGAAAATAACGGAACCCAGCTTGTAAATGAGCCCACACGAATACCAGACGTTGATAGTCATACCGCCAATACCCTGGACTTGTTTTTAACTTCTCACCCAGACAAGTACTGCGTTGATGTCCCCTCCCCTCTAGGCTCGTCGGACCATTGTGTCATACCAGCTAAATTCTCGTACACCCACCACACAGTTAGAGAACGATCCCTAAAAGAACCGTATGGCAATACGAGAGAGCCAATTGGAGCGGACTTAACAATTTCTTTAGGAGTTTTAACTGGTCGTTATGTTTCCTGGATAACGACGAGGATGCCGCTGCTTACATGATCACAGAAACTATTCTCTTTGGAATGAGATGCTTTATCCCTCATCGGATGAAGTGTATCAAACCAAAAGAAAAGGCATGGTACGACTGAAGCTGTAAAGAGGCTGGCAGGGTTAGAGAATTGTTTTTTCGATCCTACAAGCCCAACCCGACAGAGGAAAACCGAAAAAAGATCAAACTTGCCAGAAATGACTGCAACGTCTTTCTCTAGCGTTTGAAATTCCAATACGATCAAAAACTGACGCAAAAAATACTTCAATGCCCCAAAGTCAGTAACAATTTTTGGTCGTTCGTCGAAAACGTTAGTAATTCTGCCTCATCCTCTATCCCAACGCTCATTTACAATGAGATTCCAGCTGTCAGCTCTTTGGACAAGGCCAATCTGCTTGCTGCACTTTTTGCGTCTAGCTCAACACCCCCAGATTGTGCTTTGTCCCTGCCTACACTTGAGTGCGTCGAATCTACATTGGGACGAATCCACTTTCGCACTCGTGTAATAGCAATAGTACTCAATATGCATAAATCAGCTGGTTCAGATGGTATATCTCCCCTTCTTCTGAAGAGGTGTGCTTCCACGCTGGTGTAAGCTTTTTCATCAATCCTACTCTTTAGGACTCTTTCCGAGTAGATGGAAAACAGCATTTGTCCATCCCGTCCTTAAAAAAGGCGAATCTTCTTCTCCCTCCTCCTACAGACCCATTGCACTTACAGTTCTCTCCAAGGTCATGGAAACGCTGATAAACCGCCAGCTCATGAAATATCTCGAAACACGAAAACTTCTCAATGACCGGCAATATGGTTTTCGTAGCAACAGGTCCACTGGTGATTTGATGGCATGTCTCACCGAAAAGTGGAACCAAAGCGTACATCAATCTGGCGGAAGCAAGATAGTTGCACTTGATATTTCTAAGGCATTTGACAGAGTTTGGCATCAGGCCCTTTTGTCGAAAATGCGTGTTTTGGGATCGATGACTCTCTTCTTCAATGGATTAGAAATTACCTTTCGGAACGTTCAATTCAAATTGTCTTCACAAAATATTCTGATATTCTGATATTCACAAAATAAATGCTGGTGTGCCCCAGGGCTCCGTTCTGTCTCCGATACTCTTTTTAATTTTCATTAATGATCTCTTTTCTGCCACTGCTAGTCCAATATATTCCCTTGCACCCTCTGCTTTTTATATTCGTTCCCGGACTCACGCTCCTGCGCCTCGGCTCTTGAACGGGAACGGCAGCGTATGTTAAGCTCATTAAATTCCGATATTAACAGCATAACCAATTGGGGAACTATCAACCGAGTGGAATTTAATGCTTCCAAAACTCAATGCCCTACCGATCTCTGTGTTTCCTGGTCGATATAATTTACAAACATTTAAAAACAATGTACATCGGTACCTGTCGTTTCTTCCTCCCTAAATTTCCTTCGCCCGCGTTGTGTACGAACATTTTAAGGGTACAAAACCCCTTTAGCGCGCGCCGATTATAACAAAAAAAAAAAAACCTCAGTTATCGACTCAACAATAAATATTGTAAAACAAGACCAAGTAATTATTAAAAATAGGTTTAATCAGATCAACAACCAATTAAGCGAAATAAGAACAAGGATACGTGATAACGGTGAAGAAAGCAATCAAGCCAAAATGTCTCAGATCCTCGCAGCTCTCTCATCTCAACTTATTTTAATGATAATAAACATTCAAAGACTGCAATCATCGCTTATTGATGTACTCACGGACACTCACCACGGCAAAATCAGTTCACTGTTGTTGTCAACGCATCAACTAAAAATTGAGCTGAAAATCATCAACACTCACTTACCAACATTTCTAGTGATACCCGCAGACGAAGAAGATCTCTTAAAGCTGTACAAACTGATGTCAGTAAAGGTAAGAATAACGGATAACCGAGCCATATTTTGGATCACACTCCTATTAGTAGACCAAGAACACTGCGAGCTGTTTAGGATGACACCTATACCTAACTTCATAAACAACACCATTTTAGCAATCACCCCCTGTGCACCAATACTGGCTCTGAACGCACATCGCGACCTATATTTTCCAATTCAGTCCGCCACTTTAGAAGGCTGCATCAATTTAAGCTATGAACAATATTTATGTCCCAACGTACAAACAAGATACAGCGAAGGAACAGAGGTCTGCTCTTGCGAAGTGGGTCTTATCAATACCGAAACACAACCTACTTGTGTATTAAACAAATCAACAACAAATTCAACTTGGATTCCACTCGAGCACAAAAATCAATGGTTATACTATATGCTACAAACACCCCATCTCGACTTACTGCGATCTGCGGAAAAGAAAGTGTACAAATGCTCAGTGCAACCCGGATGTATACCTAGGCAAAAATTTATCACTATCCAAGGTCATAACACATTCTTCACTAACTTGAAAGGGTCCTACACAAGCTTTGGGAACACATCGGTAATTTCAACACCAGACCACCACAAGTCATTGTTCCAAGAATTCAATGCTACGCGCTACGATACCCAACTTGAAAATCTAACAGACTTACAAAGGATTATATTAAAACAAGAAGTTCTTGACCTACCTCATGCACTTCAAGTTAGCAGTCATCACAACTTCGCAATTGCATACTTGGCTCTCACATTGTCAATTATATTAATCATCTACAAAGTCCGGAAATACAAAACAACAAGATCAGTAGTTATCACGAAGACACCACACCCAACACTTCAACCAAACAATCAAATTCGGATTTCGTTGTCACTGTTGCTTAGTTCGTTGAATACCCATTCAACACGGGGGAGAATATTCAGTTCAATTACCTGTGTGCTGATGACGCGCACATAGCCTGATATAAGTCAAGGTAATGCAGCTTCTTCACATCAACAACAACCATCGTGCTGACGCCACCATAACATGAATACAATGACTTTAGTTTTAAGCACTTATTGTAAATGTTAGGATAAGCAATACTTTTGTATAAAAGACGTGAAATAATCAAGAATAAAGTCGGTATTGATTAATATCGACACCATCCGCTTTTAATCCACTTTTTTAATTTCAGCTACCAGCGGTTTTTAGTGAACAGGTTTAAGCGCTTGTTTCACAATACATACCTTCAATACAATATCAAGTTTATGTGCTTGATATAAATTAATTCCGAAAAACGGTTTTTCTATTTATATTTTCTTTAACTACTTCTTTCTTATATCTAATCGTAAGTCTCGATCCTATTCTTTTATTACGTTTAACGTAAATTATCTAGTTTTTACGGATCACATTTTTTATTATGATACTTAATATCTTTTTCCTGTTTTAGTATTAGTTTTTCAATGTTGCTTAAGTGAACTTGTTCAGATTGCTGAAGGTCTAATCGCGGTGTTCAATTGAACGAGGTTCGATCATCTTGGCCTGTTTGAATTGTATAAATTCATCCAGCGCTCTTAAAACCACAAACTTTTCCATATGTTCTGGGTAGTTGGGAACAGGAGTAGAGTTAAGAAGTTGGTTTTTTGAAGACGATCGTATTTCTTTTCTTTACATACCGTGCAGGGTTTAACTTTTTAATTTTTGAGTTCGTTTTAGGAAAATATAACTTTTCTAAGATTTGCAAGCTATTCTCGGAACCATTTCTATGTACTCTCTTATAGGTTCCGTTTTCAATATCTTCGACAACTAAAGTGGGTGGGATATATTTCTTGTATTTTACCCATTTACCTATGACCGTTCACAATAGTGGGATTAATGTATCTTTTAAATATGTTGAGTAAATCTGATACCGTATATTTGGGCTGCCTGAAGATGTGCCTTATATAGTTTGAAAGGATGGGTTTAACTTGATAGCTACTTTCATTATCTATTTTTTGTATAAGTTGATTCTGGAATACATGACGGGAACTTCAACTGTGGAAATAGGGTCTTGGGTGGAGCTGTCATCACTGGTCGGAAATAATGTAATTATTTTCTTTACCTCTGTTAAAATTAAGACTTAATCTACTTCATTTTAATTATGATTTGTAATACTTAAAAGTTAAATATAGATGTAATTTCCGGATGAATAAATTATCACTCTCTTTCCTGTTACACTTAAAGCCGAAAAGTCGTGTTTTATTTTAAATTGCATTTTTCCACCCTTTTCTACTCATCACAAATTAAAATAAAATCCTACACACCCCAACAATCAGTATGGACGAGTCATAGAGTCATTGGAAGTTTCGAAAGTGAAATAGCAACGACGTTCGCTTTGCCTGGTTAATACTTGAGTTCATAATTGTACTCTTCCAGTGCTGCTTTCCAAAGCTTAATTTAGCTGTTATGTTGTGAAACAATGCAAACACGAGACATTATGCCTAAACTCATCGTAATGAGTTGCTTCAGTTACTGTTTGTAAGTGTCATATAGCATGCACTCGACGCCGGGAGTGATTCACGTAACGGAAGTCCACATTGCTCTTCACACTAGGGATATAGGAACAGACATTGCAGTTACTATTTTTGTTGCTGAAGGTATATGTTAACGGTTGGTGGTCCGCACAAATTTTTGATTTTCGTGTTCCATAAAGGAAATTTCTCAGTGAGTTAAGTGCTCAAATAATCGCAAGCACTTCCATTTCGTTGGTTGCTTAATTCTCCTCGGGTTTATTTAAAGTTCCAAAAAGGAAGGTTAGTGGTTTGTTTGTGATTGAACAGCTCCAATATACTATATATTCAAAAGCGTCAGTTGTGAGCTCAAATTCCTTTTCAAAGTTTGAATAGGATAAGACTACTTCTTTGGAGGCTACAAAGTTTTAGAAATGTTGAAACGCATTTTAATCAAGACGTATAGTCTTATTTTTTGAGAGGTTTTTGAACACACGTCCATCTTCCCCTTTCAAAAGGAATGTCAGTGATTTTGCAAGGTTTACATAATCTTTAGTAAATCGTCGATAATAACCTGGCATTCCTAGAAAGGATCGAAGGTCTTTGAGAGAGATTTCTAGGTGCAGCCAAGGTGACGATAGCTTGGACCTTTTTTGGATTTGCCTTAATGCTATTTCTTCTGACAACAAAACTTCTAAATTGTCCAACTGTACCTTGATGTTGGTTTCTTCGGAAATTTTTAAGACATGTGCTGTATTATTTAGATATTCAGCTTTATCCTTACCCAATATGATGTTATCATCTATATAAAGGTTAGTTCAATAAGCACTTCCTATCACTAAATTTAAATAAAGCAAAGCGTGTGAGAGATATCATCGAAATTTTTTATTCGTTTGAAAGGCAATTATGTATGGAATATAATATCGTTCAAATGTCCGCCGCGGTTTCTCTGGGTGGCACGCATCCGAAATATCTAATTTTTTTATGACCCTGGCGCATAAATCAGGCCGAATTTAACCGATGGCATGGGTCATGTTGGCTTTGAGGACCTGTGTGGTTTGTGGCTTATTCGCGTAGATTTGCGACTTCAGAAAACCCCTCAAGAAAAGCTTTACGGGGTCATATCGCACGATCTCGGTGGCCAGTTCACACCACCTCCATATGAGATGACCATGTTCTCGAATCGCTCGTGCGAAATTTCCAATGTGGCGTGAGGTGTGTGGCACGTAACGCCGTCCTGTTGAAATCACATGTCGTTGGTGTCCATATTATCCAATTTAGGCCAAAAGAAGTTGGTAGTCATCGACCTATAGCGCTCGCCGTTGACGGTGATGACGGTGGCCAACGTCGTTCTCAAAGAAATATGGACCGATGACGACGCCAGCCCATAAACCATACCATACAATGACTTTTCCGGGATGCATTGGACGTTCTTGGATCTCATGTGGATTTGTGTCGTCCCAAATTCGACAATTTTGTTTTGTTAACGTAGTCATTCATCCAGAAATGGGCCTCATTGCTGAAGATGATCTTCCGATGAAAATTAGGGTCAGTTTCCAACTGCTACAGAGCCCATTCAGCGAACACACGTCATTGTCTATGGTCATTTACCTTCAGCTTCTGGTTCAGTCGAATTTTGTTCGGGTGCAGGCCCAAGTCACGACGAAAAATTCGCCAAGTTGTGGCCTGCGAAAGGCCGGGTTCTTGTGAGCCACGCGAAATCGGCTGCCTGAGGATTTGCTAGGTGCTGTATCGGAAATCGCGCCATTGTATGCCTTCTTAGAAACTTGTGCAATTACAGATGCTGGTGGGCTAGATAAGTGATTCACCTGTGTTTTTAATCTGGAAGGAGCATCAGCTACTAGGTTTTATGTACCTTGTTCGAAAACTAACTCGTAGTTCTTCGCGTCAATATGAGCCTTCCATCTTTTTAACTCAGCATTGAAATTCCTTTTGCCTAGTGCAAATGAACGAAGATTGCCAAGAATCTAAACTACCAATATCTCTTTCTAGTTGGTGGCGTAATGTTTAAGGGATCTCGAGATACGAGTTTATGCAATTGGTTTGTCCTGCCCTGAATTGTCCTGTGACAAAACAGTTCAATGACACAATTCGAGGAATCTACGGTCAGATTAAATGCTTTTTCAAAATCCGGAAAAGCGAGAACTTCGGATGAGGTCAAAAGGCTTTTAAGGTATTCAAAAGCTTGTAGCGCCTCCTCGTTCTACTCAATTGATACATGTTTGGACTGATTTAATTTAATTTGAGCATCTTCTCCACTTGTTAAGTTCGAAAGAGGTTGCGCGACTTTAGCATAACCTCGAATAAATTTCCTATAATAAAACGTGAAACGCAAAAAGATTTCTACATCTTGGAGATTTTCAAGAGGCAATATTTCCTGTATGGGCTCAACCTTTTCTGGGTCCGCTCAAATTCCCTCGGAGGTGATGACGTATCCCAAAAACTTGACCTCTGTTTCTAGAAAGTCAATCTTTTCTAGGTGAACCTTTAAGTTCATTTCACGCAAACCTGAAAGAGTAGTTTCAATATTTTTTGATATTGTCTATGTCGCTACCAAGGATGACAATTCCCAATGTATTCTTTTAGCACGTTATCGATCATTTTCTGTAAGATCGCTGGCGCTTTTTTTTAGGCCAAATGGTAACCTAAGCCATTCGCAATTTCCATTCATCGTGGAAAATGCGGTTTTTGTATATCGGATTCTTTCATAGGTATTTGGTGGAATTCAGAAGTAAGATACAGCTTCGTGGAGCACTGCGCCTTACTTAAACTGGAAAGCGTTGACGTAATGTCCTGGATTGGATATGCATCCGATATAGTAAAGAGGTTTAAATGTTTAAAGCGGACCACCATGTGGTATTGGTGTTCTCCTGAAGATTTAGGTTTTTTTAGAATATTGTTTTATCGATCAGTAATGGCTCCTGGCTGCTTTAGTGTGTCGTCACAAACGGTACCATCAAAAGATTTCAGGCCTAGAAGAACATAGAATAACGGAAAGTCGATTCCGTCCTTTTTAAAAGAATTTACTGGTAATTTTTTCGGTGATCTTGAGACTACCGTCTGCCGAATTTACTAGAAATGGTTGAGCCAGGCGGGCCGAACAATGTGATAATCATGAGCTGATGAAATTTTTGTGACCCCCAATATTAACAAAGAATCTCAACATGGTACCATTTTCAAGGAAGTATTCTATGTATGGAACGCTGGATAGGCGTCCGGCATAGAATTTACCTCATATTTGTAATTTGCCACAGCTGCTTTATTGCAGGTTTCAGGCGATATCTCTTGGTATTTCTCGCGATCTTCTTCCGGCAGTTCGTCTCGGGTTTCGAGAGATGCCTCTGTCTACAAGTTGCACAACCTTTGCTTTTTTTGAGAATAGCCTCGTGAACGTTAAAAGTTCTCGGAATGTGCCTATCTTTTGTGAAGATTGTTTTGGCCTCTATTCATATAATCGCTTTGGTTTGGACAGAGTGATCTACCTCCTTCTTGGGATGAGGTTTTAGACCAATCGTCATGGGAATCTCTGAGCTTGACGAGCTTTTTGACGTAATGGAACACTATAGGAAGAACTGGACCACGTCAGAAAACAATATTAGTCGCGAAAAGCCACCATCGGGTAACATAAAAAAAGAAACTGCAACAGAAAAGAGCGGCAATTAGTCGAACAAAAGCAGACCCTTCAAAAAAAAGGTCAACTGGTAAAAACTACCAAGAAATTCTGAGAATGAACGGCGTAGATGCATATAGTCTGCAGGCCAACAAGAGACCACCACCAAGCCCGCTAATAGAGGAGGCAGAGGATATAATTAGGCAAATTCCAAAAAATACAACGTAACCATCCCCAAGTAACCAGAATAAAAGGAAGATTGCCAGCAGAAGCCTGTGAATTCTGTCTATGTGCGGAGCGCAAGCTAGCAGCAGCCCAATTGGTACATTTACCAAGATCGTAGACCTGCCAAATCTTTAGAGAGGCATATGAGAAGGCAAAGAAAATCTGCACACAATGATAAGGATCCTTCAAGGGGACCTACACAGAAGCCGAACAGATTACACAACTAACAAAAGATCTGAACTTGGAAATTGTCATCATTAGCGAAAAATACGGAAATAAATATGAACTGGGATAGTTTATCGACTTGCTTGTCAGCTGGTTTTGTCTGGGTCAAATGCGAAATAGCTACGATCGTTAGCTGATACTTCACTCCAGAGGAAAGCCGTAGTTTGAATCCCTAGAAGACACAGTTAGTCTCTGGTTTTCAACGTAAACACCTGTCGTGTAGACTTAAGTTTACGGGATACCCGCACATCCATGGGAACAAGAGCACGCCTTGCCACCGCTCTCCGCTAATAACTTTGATACCAATTCGGAACTGAGTTGGAGGCACAATTTCCACTCTTGGTATGAGTCGAGGCCGACCTAAAATCTTTTACTGCTCTTAGGGTCACAGCGCCCAGTACTTAATACAACTCTACATTGGGTCAAAGCAACAGGAAGACCCTTCCCGCGACTTTGGGTTTAAACCACACCTACCTCAACAAGTCAGGCCCGGACCGATATCCGGAGGGCCCCTGACTTCCATGGTACCGTGATTTAAGTCCTAGTAGGGACTACCGGTGGTCTTGCCACTAACAAGACCTTTGACCGGCAACTTGTAACTGATCAAATCGGTGGCGTCATCTGAAGATGTTTCCTATAAAACCAGTAATATGCTCTGCCCCTGATTTTTATTAGACAACGTCATTGATGGGCGAAGCTTTGATAATTGGGCGGTTGTACTACCTTAGCGTTACATTGGCGACCGTAACGCTAAGGTAGTACATAGACCGGGGAATGCCTACCACTGAAATACGCGGACAGCATATACTTGCGATGAATGCTAGGCTAAGCAATGTTATGAGAAAAGGAAACACATTCATCTTCAGGCGCCCCGGATAAAGCGAGGGCTTACCGCACCCAACTTTTGCTTCAGAATTATTCAGACCAAAGGTGAGAAATTGGAAAGTAAGTAAAGCGTACACTGGCAACGACCACCAGTACATGATTTTTGACCTATCTAGTATAACATCCCCCTCAACAGAAATCAGAGAGAACCGGCGAAGGATAAGATCAGCCGATTTAATGAAGAAGCCTTCACCACCATCATCGAAAAAGAAAAAAAACGCCTTCCTAGAAATTAATGAGTCCACTGGAGTAAAGGCAGAAAGGACAATGACTCTGAACCTGCGGTCTTCTTACGCGTCAATGGCTCAAGCATTTTCAAACACAAATAGGAAGCCAATACACTGATGGACGGAAGAGATCACAGCTCTTAGAAGGAGATAACTATGTACATCTGAAGCGCAGAGTCATAAGGGGAAGTAAATGAAGTGCGGAACTCACAGGACTGAGCTCAAAAGAGCAATAAAACAAAGGAAAGGGCACAAGTGGGAAGCCCTTCGCCGAGATGTATCCCTGGGCACAAGCCGATAAGGTCGCAATGTGAAAGCCGGAAGACAGATGACATGTCCGGACCTCAGCGAGGAAAAAATTAAGAACAGACCCCTGGACATCCTGCTGGATATCGCAGAGAAACTTCTGGAAAAACTACTGAACACGAGGATAACCGCAGCTACGCAGACAGCAGGAGGTTCACCCGTAGGACAGCATGACTTCCGAAACGGCAACTGCACTACTGGAGAATTTGGAGAAGTGATAAGGTCAACCCAATTGACCCAACAAGAGAATAACCATTCAAGAAAGATTGTGCTAGCAGCAACTCTGGATGTCCGAGATGCTTTTAACTCAGTTCGATGGACGGATTAATTTCCGCGCTCGAACATAACTTTAACATACCCGAGAACCTCTTGAGAATGGTGAAAAACTAACTAAAAGACAGAGAGCGTCACAAAGACGCGCGGAGAAAGCAAATCGCTTCTGGAGCAGCGCAGGATTTAATTCTGGGACCTATTATCTGGAACGTCGTATACGATAATATTCTTCATATGGAGATGCCAGAAGGCACGCTTTTAGTAGGGCACGCAGTCGACACTACTGAAGTGATTCGTATAGTGCACAAATGAAATTAAATCAACTAATGCGAAGAGAACTACCCTGGATGCAAGAACACGACCTAAGCTTAGATACAGAAAAGACAGAGAAGACAGATAGACAGGGAAAAGACAGGTAGGGCAAGAGGCGATCATGAGCAAGAAAGCGGTCAAGTACCTAGAGGTAGTCCGTAATAGGAACTTCACCTTCTCGCAATAAATAAGGGGCGCATCGGAACATGTTAGTTTAATATCTGGTATATTGTTCATTATTGTTTTCTCTGTATGTAGTGTTCTGTTCCACATTAATTTAGTAGTACTCGTATTTTATTTTATTTATTATTTTTATTTATTTTATTAAATAAAATAAACAATTTAGTAGTATTATTTACGAGTACAAGTATTTTTTCAGGGTTGTATTTATAATTTGGTTGTGCTATTAGTTAATGTATTTGTGCTAAATATTGGTGAATGTTGTGTCTTTGGGTGTAGTCCGTACCTGCTATTACGAGTATATGGTCTATTATTTCTGTCTGTATTTGGCATCTGCGGCATTTGTCATAGGTTATATTCGCATACTTTAATATATATTTTTGGTAGTTTTTGGTGAGAATTACTTGATCTGGTATGGCGAATATGAACCTCTCCATTTCAGGATGGATTTCTCCTCTCTGTAACCATGTGTAGCTATTTTTCTTGTCGACGTTTGGATTTTCCATTAAGTGTATGTGTTTAGCGTGTAGTTCTTTTTGTGCCCACGTAGCTTTCTTCTCTTCGATGGTAGTAAGTGTGAATGTCTGAATGTCTTCTTCCGCCTTTTATCCTTGGTATTGTC
>OZ014530.1:145522755-145547755 GCA_963966105.1 Volucella zonaria | reverse complement strand
ATTTTACTTGATGTTATTGATTCCAGTTTTAGACTCGTACACCATTTAGCCATTACAGCTTCGCAAAACCGTATTATTATTATTATTATTATTATTATTATTATTATTATTATTATTATTATTATTATTATTATTATTATTATTATTATTATTATTATTATTATTATTATTATTATTATTATTATTATTATTATTATTATTATTATTATTATTATTATTATTATTATTATTATTATTATTATTATTATTATTATTATTATTATTATTATTATTATTATTATTATTATTATTATTATTATTATTATTATTATTATTATTATTATTATTATTATTATTATTATTATTATTATTATTATTATTATTATTATTATTATTATTATTATTATTATTATTATTATTATTATTATTATTATTATTATTATTATTATTATTATTATTATTATTATTATTATTATTATTATTATTATTATTATTATTATTATTATTATTATTATTATTATTATTATTATTATTATTATTATTATTGTTATTATTATTATTATTATTATTATTATTACACTACACTACTCTACACTACACAACACTACACTACACTACACCGGTGCTGACAGAGTCCGTGATAACCTACACCTCACCACCGCAAGAGTATATTGAGAAGATGAGGACCGCGGAGCAAGAGTCCCTAACCAAGTGTAAAGACGTGCTCCGAAAAATGAAACTGGCTATGACAAGGCAAAGTAATGTTAGCATGGACGTAATATCGGGTGTCTCCGCACTAGAGGACCTGCTGGAGGTAATGGAAAGCTACAGGCGAAATTGGCTGAACACGGAGAAGCAAACAGCACGACCAAATACAACCTCTTGGAGAAAGAAGAGTCAGCCGGCTGTGGTAATAGAAGACACTCCAAGAACCGCAAAGAAGAAAAGAGTAGCAGCGAGCCCAGCAGAATCTGAATCGCTTAGACAATCCAACGAGAACGGAAGAGAAAAGTGGCATATATTTACAAGGAAAAAAGCTCGAACACAAGAAGAACAGGGGGACTTGAAGGAGGAGAAAACTCCCCAAAAACAAAAAAATAGACGAGCAAAAAGGAAAGGAAACTACACCAAGGAATAGACAGAAAAAGAAAAAACAAGCCAAGCTCCGACCCGAAGCAATTCTTATTAAGCCGAGAGGCGAAGAAACTTATGCAGGGATCCTAAAGGAGATACGCACCAGCGCAAACCCAGATGACTCTGGAACTGTCATAAGAGCAGTGCGTAAAACGAAAGGACAAGGTAGCCTTTGGAAGGTCGCTGGAAAATATTTTAGGCGAAAAGGCGGTTGTTCGTAAACTTGAACTGAAAACAACACTCGAAATAAGGGATATGGACGAACTTACCACTGTAGAAGAGGTCCACCAAGCCATAAATAACAGAGTTAGTGACCCCACATTAGACATCCGAGCTTTTGTCACTAAACAGAGTCGAAGTGGCCAATAAATTGCCATAGTAGAGGTAAACACTCGAACAGCCGAAGAACTAATGAAATCCCTCAGGATTAAAATAGGATGGATTCACTGCAGAATCCGCCGAAGGGTTGTAGTCCCATGCGGCTACAGACGCTTCGGGTATGGATACCTGAAAACTTCCTGCGCAGAAGTGGATCGAAAGAGCCTGGGACTCTGTATTAAATGCGGAGAGCAGGAACACAAAAAACAAGACTGCACGAAAAGCGCAAAGTGCTTTTTATGCACTGCGCTTAAGAATCCATCACTAGGACTGAATCACGTGCCAGGGTCAGGAAAATGTCAGGTGTTTAGAGAGGCACTTGAAAGAGCAAAGAAAAGAAACGCCAAATGAGCAGAATACTCCAAGGAAATTTCCATAGAAGTCGAATGGCGGATGATCTTCTAACCAAACTCATAACTGAGCTGGAAGCAGACATAGTTATCATCAGCGAACAGTATAAGAATTAAGAATGCCCAAACTGAATCACAGACACACTGGGAACCGCCGCCGTCTGGATCCCGAACGCGAGAAAAATTACTGTTAAAGACCGAGGCAGTGAAAGAGGCTTCGCCTGGATGAAATGCGCGGAACTCACACTAATAAGCTGCTATTTCACCCCAAACGAAGGCATAAGCGAGTTCCGAGAAAAACTGGATGGATTAGAAGACTTTATACAAGAGACAGAGGGGGAAGTGCTGGTCGCCGGTGACTTCAATGCTAGAGCACAGGAATGGGGTATGCCAAATACAAACTCACGCGGAAGGTACATACTCGAAATGGCCGCAAGAAGAAGTATTAATGTAGTCAATATAGGCAACACGTCTACATTTAGGAGACCTGGATACGAAGAGACAATCCCAGATATAACTTTTGCCTCAGAACAAACTTCGGCCAAGATAAAAAATTGGAGAGTTATAGAAGACTTCACGAGCAGCGATCATCAATACATCGCTTATGAAATATGCAGCCAAGAACGAGCCATCAACCCGAACCGAAGCCGAAAAACACGATGGAATGTCAATAGACTCAATAAAGAGCTACTCAGATCTGCTCTCGAGGGGACCGTAAATACGACCGCAGAAATGGCGGGGAATGCAGAAACCAACACAGAAGCCACGATACAGCCTATACGCCAAGCATGCAACACATCGATGCCACGCGTCCGTCTCGGGTACCAAAACAGAAAACCGGTGTACTGATGGACCGACGAGATCGCGGATCTCCGAAGAAAATGCCTACATCTGAGGCGCACAGCCACCAGGGGGAGAAGAAGAAATGCGGAACTCAATGCAAACACTGTAACGGAGTTCAGTAATGCAAGGACCGAGCTCAAGAGAGCAATAAGTGGGAAGCCCTTCGTCGAGATGTGAGCAACGATCCCTAGGGACTAAGCTATAAGATCGTAATGCGAAAGCTGGGAAGACGGATGACAAGCCCGGACCTCAGCGAAGAAAAAATGAGGAACATAGTGGAAACTTTATTCCCAACTCACCCCACTAGACCCCCTGACATCCCCACAACTCCACTAGAAGAAGTCCCACTATTTACTGAAGAAGAGTTGACTCTTGCGGAAAAAACCCTACAGATCCGAACAGCCCCCGGCCCTGACGGAATACCAGCAGAGATTCTTAAAAAGATAGCACAAATATCCCCACAACTGCTATTGAACATGTACAACAAATGCCTGCAAGAAGCGGTTTTCCCCAGAAAATGCAACGACTGGTACTAATCAGCAAGGGGGAAGGCAACCTAGACACCCCAACAGCGTACAGGCCTCTATGCATGCTGGATATCGCAGGGAAACTTCTGGAAAAACAGCAGGAGGCTTAGCCGAAAGACAGCACGACTTTCGAAAGGGCCACTCTACTATCGGACCAGTTAGAGAAGTGATAAAGTCCACCCCAATGGCCCAACAAGGAAATCACCACTCAAGAAAGATTGTGCTACTAGCAACTCTGGATGTCCGAAATGCTTTTAACTCAGCCAGATGGATGAACATAATATACGCGCTCGAACACGACTTTAGCATGCCGGAGTACCTCTTGAGGATGGTGAAAGACTACCTAAAAGACAGAGAGCTAATCTACGAAACCAAAGAAGGCGCGGAGAAAGCATATCACCGCTGGAGCAGCTCAGGGTTCAATTCTGGGACCCGACCTCTGGAACATCGCTTATGATAACATCCTTCGCATGGAGATGCCAGAAGACACGTTTCAAATAGTCTACGCGGACGACATTGCCGCAGTGATAACAGCAAGGGATATTCACAATGCACAAATGAAATTAAACCAAGTGATGAGAAGAGTGCTACCCTGGATGCAAAAACATAAGGCTAGCTGCAGAAAAGGCTAACCAAAAAGAGAATCCGACCAGAGTTGATTTTCAGGTAGGGCAAGAGACGATCACCAGCAAGGAAGCGGTCAAGTACCTGGGGGTAGTCCTTAATACGAAACTCACCTTCTGGCAACAAATAAAGGGCGCAACAGAAAGGGCTGCTAAAGTAACGACAGCACTAAGCCGACTAATGGCTGTTCGGAAGTACAACATACTTTATAATTGAAATTATTATTTTTGTTTTTGTTAAAACCATAAATTAATTACTTTGCTTGAAATTACAATCTTTATTTAAAATTAAGATAAACTATGTAAATTGAACTTAATATACTGTAAATGTAAACAAGTAAACGTAACGTAATGTTCAGATTCTGCCTTGTATGACAGCTAATGTACTAATCAAATATGGAAGTAATTTCCGGATGACGAATAAAGAGTCTCTTTGCTGTAACACTTGAAGAAGAAAAGACGTGTTTTATTAAGACCGCATTTTTCCTACCCCCTGTTTACCCCACACAAATTAATAAAGTAAATTAAACCCTACGCACCCCAACACTTGGTCCTTATCGAGCCGAATATTTAAAAATTAAAGATTTGGGAAAAAAGAAAAAATTAATAAAAAAGTGCAAGTGAACAAAACATATATATATATAAAGATAATTAATAAATATACAAAACTTAAACATTTAAAAGAACAAAAATTAAAAAGTGCAAAGTGCAAGTGTAAAGACAAGTGCAAAGTGCAAAAAATATATATAGATATATATATAAAACAAAAGTACATACATAGATTCTCTCGCGGTCGGTGTCTTGCCCCTTGTCTTGTTCCCATTAAAGACTTAAAGACTTTCGGTGGTTGTGCATTAATCGGGACTCCCGCGCCGTGTAAAAATTCATCAATTTATCAACTTTAACCTCATCTGTTACCAGCTGGGCAAAGCTGACCAAAGGTTGTAAGTTGCTGTAATAAATAAAATATTTAATTAAGTATCTTAATAACCTGTATCTAATAATAATTTAATAAATATTGTACTTGATACATACACACATAGTGATTACTTAATTTTACAAATAAAACATTTGTAAATGTCTAAATTGTCATCGGGTGCAGATCAGAAAGGTGTTCTGGAGCAGATTCTTCGAGACCACTCCAACTTCAAGAAGACTGGAGCAACACGGCGTACAGCAAGCTATCTAGCAGGTCGTCTTCTTATTCTAGAAGTGAACTTCAAGAATGCGCTTGGTCTTCAAGCGAAGATTCGATGAATAGAAATTGAAGAAGGTCTGGAAGAAGAAGATTTTGATGAAATTTTTGATCTGCTTCAAGAAACATATTTCACTTACCGAGGCGAATTGGTCGATGCTATCGACAATGCTAAGGCAGCATCTAAAGAGAAGATTGTGGAAGGTGAAACTACAGGTGCGTCTTGTAATGAGATTTCATTACCCCAAATTCAAATACCACATTTTGAGGGCTCGTACACGAAGTGACGGGCTTTCCACTATGTTTTTTTGTCTGTAGTCCACACAAACAAGACGCTGGGTGAAATCCAAAAACTTCCCTATTTGAAATCTTCTCTTGATGGTGAAGCTGCTCGTTTGTTGCAGCATTTAGGGTTGTATTCTGGCAATTATGACAAAGCATGGGAACTGCTTGTCGCCAGATACGGCCACAAGCGAGTGTTGGTAAACGCTCACTTCCAACTTTTCTTAGACCAGCAGCAGTTGACAAAGGAGACTGCAAGTAACATAAAGTCCCTACTGGACACGTCCCAGGAATGTTTCCATGCCCTGGACAATTTAGGATTGCCGGTTAGTTCTTGGGATGACATATTAATTTATATACTAGTACAAAAATTACCTGGATTTACTCAGCGTTTGTGGGAGGAGAAATTAAGTAGTTCGAAGGAGTTGCCCGCATTTACGCAATTTACAGCGTTCCTAGAAACGCGTTTTCGGACCTTGGAAGCAGTAGCTGGAACGAGTGGCCTAAAGGGCAGCGGTTCTTCTCCACACAAAGGTACTGCAGTTGAGAAGAAAACGGTGCTGCATATTGGTAAGATTTAGTTTGCATGTCAGGTTTGTGGTAAGGGTCAACATTCTCTAAGGATTTGTAAAAAGTTCATTGACTTGGAGATCTGCGAACGATCTAAGTCAGTGGACAGAATCGGGGTTTATCGGAACTGTTCGGCATACAGACACAAGACAAACCAATGTCAAAGCAGTGTGCGCTTCTATTACTGTAAGCAGAAACACCATTCTCTGCTGCATTTTAAGAATCCCAGCTCCAAATCTACAAGGAATCATGAAAATACGACTATAGGTACACAAACTTTCCACATAAAGACAAAAATAAATACCAACCAACCCAAAATTGTCTCTTCTGGAGTTCATCAGCCAAGTGTTCTTTTGGTAACAGCAGTTGTTAGAGTCAGGTCTTCAAATGGTAACTATTTCCATCTGAGGGCATTAGTAGATCCCGGATCTGAAGTAACTTTTATCTCAGAATCAGCTGTTCAATTACTAGGGCTTCATCAACGGCGCACACTCATTAAGGTATCTGGATTGGAAAAACTTAGCAGTGGTTCATATCAGCGGTATGTAAGTCTTACCTTTGGGTCGCTGGTAACACCTTTCGAAACAAATACCCAGCCTATGTATTCAAGTCCCTGACTGGTCTCCTGCCACCCAAACCTTTAGCTCTACAAAATTGAGAACACATCCAGGGTTTAAAGTTAGCTAATCCACAATTCGACAAGCCTGCGAATGTTGATCTTCTCCTGGGAAGCGATGTTTATTGCGAGTTCATTCGATCAGCGATTATCCGTGGCACAGATGAAAGGTCTCCAATCGCACAAGAATCTGAGCTAGGTTGGCTTCTCCTTGGGAAAGCAATTTCGCAATATAAAGAACCTGTCCATAGCTTCTTACAGGTTCTGGATAACGACACTCAGCTGTGAAGGTGCTGGGAACTGGAGAATACTAAGGAAACTGCTTAAGACAAAACACTTAAAAAGCATAATAACACAAAAAGAAGATTAGCTGATGGTCAACATCAGAAATCACAACCATTTAAAAACGAATGTAAGCCTGGGTTTGGTGCCTCGAAGTTAGGTGCCTTATGTAGGTTTCATCAACTGGAAGGAAGATTCCAGGAATACCCCACACAGCACAAGGAGCATTCCAAGTGTTTAAAGGAATGCAAAGAGCTTCGTCAGATGGCAGTAGTTGACGCAAAGAATACCATACTGGATACACGACACCATTTCTACATTACTCACCATGCGGTATTCAATGAGTAAACCAGAACTACGAAGCTTCGTCGTAGTCTTGCGTACTACAAACGGTTTCCACGAAACTGCCGGGCACAAGCTAGAAAAAGAGACAGAGGTCCACTAAAGGTAGATGCAATCGGCAAAAGACTCGTCGCAATTCCTCAAGGAGACACTGCCTTGGAAAGGGTAAGTTACTTTGAGCGATGGAAGCGGATAAACTCAAACACCAACGATTTTTGTCGAAAGTGCAGCAGAATGTATCTGTCCAGGATTAAACAGCGCCCGAAGTGGACAAGACGAAAGCCGGAACCAAGATGCGGAGACTTAGTTTTCATTAAAAATGAGAGACTAACACCGTTGCAATGGCGAATCGAACGGATTTCGATACACATACCGAGAAAGAAGGACTTTTCCGAGAGCTTACGGTAGGAACCAAAACCGGATAACACAAACGGTCACACGAAAGGCAAGACAATTGAACGACATAACACAAAATTTATACGACATACACTTTAAATAAAAACGCATAATGTTAAAAGCATTTAGTTTCTTTTAACTATAATTTATTAACTTACTTAAATACAATGATTACAATTTCATTTACCCTAGATATTCCCACACAGCACAACACATACAGTTCACTCACTCAACCACACAATATCATTCATATTGGACAACGCTCTGGAGTTCTGAGATTCCAAAATACCGACGGGAATTGAAGAATCGAAACCCCGACAGCACTTGTAGGTCTGGTATCCTCGAAATGGAAAAAGGAGAAAAAGCGAAGCGAAGAGTTCCGGGACGCACTCATAAGCAACCTACATGAGATAGCCCCCGTAAGAGAGCTCAATCCAAAAGTAACTATAGAGATTCGGGACTTAGACTCATTGACGACGTCAGAAGAGGTTACCGCCTCCTTAAAGGATATCCTCGGGGAGCCCGAGGAAGAAATCATCGTCAGGGTCTCTAAGCCAAGCAGTCGTGAACAAATGCGTGCTTACGTGACGCTGCCGACTGACAGAGCGAACGAGGTCCTTAAGAGAGAACGGATAAATATATGATGGGTAAATTGTAGGATAAGGCTCTTAAAAGAGGTGAAGAAATGCTACCGCTGTTTTGGATTCGGTCACTTGCAGTGGGAATGTAAAGGGCCAAACAGAAAAGGAGATGGGCTTTGCATACGATGCGGAAAACCTGGGCACAAACTCAAAGAATGCCAAAATACACCAAGCTGCTGCCTGTGCGTGGAAAAACGACACAACCACACACAATATATCCCTGGCTCTAAGATGTGCTCGTCATACAGAGAACACAAAGTGAAATGAAGATCCTGCAAGGCAACTTGCATAGAAGCAGAACGGCCGACTCGCTCCTGCCCCAGGTTACGCTGGAACACGAGACCGACATGGCAATAATAAGCGAACAGTACGCCAAACCAAGTAGCGGAATATGGCTCGAAGACACATCAGCGACTGCAGCAATATGGCTGACGGAAAAATGAAACTACCAAAAATTGAACAACGGTGCAGGAAACGGATTCGTCTTTGCAAGTAGCAAACAATAATGAGTTGTTATCTCACACCGAGCGACGCCATTGCCGACTTTCAAGCAAAGATGGACGCCATAGTGGACTGTGCGCTTCACACAAACCGACATCTGATCATAGCCGGAGATTTTAACGCTTGCGCCATTGAATCTGGTATGCAGACGACGAACTCGAGAGGACAAAGAGTTTTAGACATGGCAGCCAGGCTAGGCCTTATTATCGCTAACTCAGGAACTGCAACTACCTTCAGAAGACCAGGGTGCGCCGACACTACCCCTCGTCGGAGCAGCAAACGACACAAGAGCTAGAGAAATCAAGGGAACGAGAAAGTGGAATGCCTCGAAGCTAAACTCTGAAATATTCCTCACGCAGATGGACGCTAACCTGCCGGAATACCACGCAAACAGCTCGGCTAGAGTCAAAGTGGAAAATACTCTCAAAAGTATCAAGACAGCATGTAAAGCAGCCATGCCGCGCATAAAACACACTCATCCCAAGACAGCTGCCTACTGGTGGACAGATGAAATACGCGTTTTAAGACAGACATGCCTTCACAAAAGACGGAAATACACAAGGGCCAGAAGAAGTAGTTTTGCAACAGAAGAGCAGGGAGAGTGTACAAAGTCACAACAGGAACTAAAACTCGCCATTATAAAAAGCAAGAAAGAAAAATTGGAAGAACTCCGGCGCGATATAAACCGAAATCTACGAGGCCTAGCATACAAAATAGTGATGAGAAAACTCGGTGTGAAAAATGCAGTTCCGGGGCTTAGAGCACACGCTATGAAGAAAATAGTAAACACCCTCTTCCCGAACCACGAAATAAGAACCGATCAAACAAGGAGTGCACCAGAGGGCCCGACGCCACTGTTCACGCAGGAAGAATTGAGCGCAGCAGCCGGCACGCTAAAATGCAATAAGGCTCCAGGCCCAGACGGAATCCCATCAGAGGTACTCAAACTAATAGCAGCTGAGCGCCCACAAGTTCTACTACACATGTACAATGCATGCCTGGCAGAGGGGGTGTTTTCAGAAGTTTGGAAAAGAAAAAGGCTAGTCTTAATCAGCAATGACAAGGGAGACCCAGAGACACCATCGGCATACAGACCTCTATGTATGCTCGACACAGCAGGGAAACTGCTGGAAAAAATGCTAAAGCCACGCATTACAGCTACAGTAAAGAACGCTGGAGACCTTTCGGAAAGGCAGCACGGATTTAGGCCAGGTAGATCCACTGTCGGAGCCATCGAAGATGTCATAACAAGTGTAGGATCATCGCGACGGATAAACTACTTCTCGAGGCCTATAGTGCTCCTCGCCACAATCGATGTCAACAACGCTTTTAACAGTGCAAAATGGGAAAATATGATCGAAGCCCTCGAAACACGTTTTAAAGCACCCGCCTACCTAATGAATATGGTACGCAGCTACCTGAAAGACCGGGAGCTAATCTATGATACAAACGAAGGCCAACAGAAGAAGAAAATCACCTCTGGAGCAGCACAAGGCTCAATCCTTGGCCCTGATTTGTGGAATGTAAGCTACGATGGAATCTTAAACATCAGTATGCCTGAAGACTGCTAGTTAGTAGGGTACGCTGACGATATTGCAGCTGTCATCAGCGCACGTGACATGGACACGGTGAGGCGAAAACTTACGCAAGTGATGCTGAGGACACAAACGTGGCTTGACTTGAACGGACTTAGTCTGGCCGCGGAGAAAACAGAACTCATCTTCCTCACTAGAAAACACACACCGCTGGAAGTAGATATGCAGGTGCATTCAGAAACCATTCGCACGAGGAAAGTGATAAAATACTTAGGTATTAGGATTGACAACAAGTTGACCTACTGGTCGCAAATTAAACACGTAATTGAGAAATCAGCCAAGATAACGGCATCGTTATCGAGACTAATGGCAAATATCGGAGGGCCTCTATCCAGCAGAAGGAAGCTGTTAATGGACACAACACAGTCAATCCTATTATGTGGACGCCAACCCTGAGGATGGAAAACAGGTGCACAGCTCTAGCCAAAGTACAGAGGACTGCAGCCCTAAGGTGGCGTTAGCATACCGCACAGTATCGGAGGCGGCGATTCTGGCGATAAGTGGAACTATGCCAATAGATCTACTAGCAGATGAAAGAAAGAAACTGTGGTTACAGAAAAATTATGCATCAGACACCCACACCCGGCAGGAAACTAAAATACAAACAATTCAGCGATGGCAGGACCGCTGGTCCACAGAATCCAAAGGTATATGGACGGCAAAGCTAATCCCAGATCTAAAAATATGGTACAACACACGTTACATTATTATTATTATTATTATTATTATTATTATTATTATTATTATTATTATTATTATTATTATTATTATTATTATTATTATTATTATTATTATTATTATTATTATTATTATTATTATTATTATTATTATTATTATTATTATTATTATTATTATTATTATTATTATTATTATTATTATTATTATTATTATTATTATTATTATTATTATTATTATTATTATTATTATTATTATTATTATTATTATTATTATTATTATTATTGTTATTATTATTATTATTATTATTATTATTATTATTATTATTATTATTACTATTATTATTATTATTATTATTATTATTATTATTATTATTATTATTATTATTATTATTATTATTATTATTATTATTATTATTATTATTATTATTATTATTATTATTATTATTATTATTATTATTATTATTATTATTATTATTATTATTATTATTATTATTATTATTATTATTATTATTATTATTATTATTATTATTATTATTATTATTATTATTATTATTATTATTATTATTATTATTATTATTATTATTATTATTATTATTATTATTATTATTATTATTATTATTATTATTATTATTATTATTATTATTATTATTATTATTATTATTATTATTATTATTATTATTATTATTATTATTATTATTATTATTATTATTATTATTATTATTATTATTATTATTATTATTATTATTATTATTATTATTATTATTATTATTATTATTATTATTATTATTATTATTATTATTATTATTATTATTATTATTATTATTATTATTATTATTATTATTATTATTATTATTATTATTATTATTATTATTATTATTATTATTATTATTATTATTATTATTATTATTATTATTATTATTATTATTATTATTATTATTATTATTATTATTATTATTATTATTATTATTATTATTATTATTATTATTATTATTATTATTATTATTATTATTATTATTATTATTATTATTATTACGGTAGTTCCTTGTTTTCACGACTTTGTCTTGAATAGCCATTACGAAGCCTTCCGTTTCGGAAAATAACTTTCCCTGCGTGAGCCATAAATTTGATGCATATTGATCAATGTGGTCATATGGGTGTCCTCCATGCAAGGGCTTGGCCTTCCAAGACGCTGTAAGTTCGCTGGTGGTCTTGACATTCTCGGGAATATGGAAGTTGTCTGATTTTAGGTGTAAAGGCGTAAAGCCATCATCGGCTAGAACAATAGCCTTTATCAACGGTGATATGCTAGTTAAAAAATACTGGCGGAGATTTAAATTTTGCTGGTAGTGAAGTCGGCTGATGATCACAATTCCTCTTCCACCCATTCTTCGAGGAAGAGATGTTCTTTCAATCGCACTTTGTGGGTGTTGACTTTGATATCTCGTCAGAGATGTGCGTATCAACATGTCAAGATTTGTAGCATCTGTAGGTGACCATTTTATAATCCCAAAGGAATACGTTAATAACGGAATTGCCCAGCTGTTAATTGCTCTACATTTGTTTCCTCCGTTAAGATTGGTTTTCATTATAGACTTTAGCCGCACTTTGAATTGTGCAGTTAGTCTTCTTTTTATAGAGCCGTGGTTGATTCCTTTGAGCTGCAAGAAACCAAGATATTTGTACGACTCGCCATGTTGCCGTTGTAGTCGATGGGGCATCCTTCCTCAGTAGCATCTATTTTTCCCCTTACCAGGTGTACCATTTTGCATTTATCCAAACCAAATTCCATCTGAATATCTCTGCTAAAACTTTTGACCACTTCTATCAGCCGGTGGAGTTTTTCTCTTTTGTTGGAGTAGAGTTTGAGGTCATCAACGTATAAGAGGTGGTTAACCTCATTTGGCTCAGACTTCTGCTAAGTGGGTTGAGTCCCAAGCAAAATCAAAGAGGGCTTAGAGCATCTCCCTGAAATATACCACTTCGTATGAGGATAGTTTTGCGGTATCCATGGGGCATTATTGTTATTATTATTATTATTATTATTATTATTATTATTATTATTATTATTATTATTATTATTATTATTATTATTATTATTATTATTATTATTATTATTATTATTATTATTATTATTATTATTATTATTATTATTATTATTATTATTATTATTATTATTATTATTATTATTATTATTATTATTATTATTATTATTATTATTATTATTATTATTATTATTATTATTATTATTATTATTATTATTATTATTATTATTATTATTATTATTATTATTATTATTATTATTATTATTATTATTATTATTATTATTATTATTATTATTATTATTATTATTATTATTATTATTATTATTATTATTATTATTATTATTATTATTATTATTATTATTATTATTATTATTATTATTATTATTATTATTATTATTATTATTATTATTATTATTATTATTATTATTATTATTATTATTATTATTATTATTATTATTATTATTATTATTATTATTATTATTATTATTATTATTATTATTATTATTATTATTATTATTATTATTATTATTATTATTATTATTATTATTATTATTATTATTATTATTATTATTATTATTATTATTATTATTATTATTATTATTATTATTATTATTATTATTATTATTATTATTATTATTATTATTATTATTATTATTATTATTATTATTATTATTATTATTATTATTATTATTATTATTATTATTATTAT
Source organism: Volucella zonaria (assembly GCA_963966105.1). NCBI lineage: Eukaryota > Metazoa > Arthropoda > Insecta > Diptera > Syrphidae > Volucella > Volucella zonaria. The sequence goes on along the minus strand of OZ014530.1, from coordinate 145,534,073 downwards.
TATTATTATTATTATTATTATTATTATTATTATTATTATTATTATTATTATTATTATTATTATTATTATTATTATTATTATTATTATTATTATTATTATTATTATTATTATTATTATTATTATTATTATTATTATTATTATTATTATTATTATTATTATTATTATTATTATTATTATTATTATTATTATTATTATTATTATTATTATTATTATTATTATTATTATTATTATTATTATTATTATTATTATTATTATTATTATTATTATTATTATTATTATTATTATTATTATTATTATTATTATTATTATTATTATTATTATTATTATTATTATTATTATTATTATTATTATTATTATTATTATTATTATTATTATTATTATTATTATTATTATTATTATTATTATTATTATTATTATTATTATTATTATTATTATTATTATTATTATTATTATTATTATTATTATTATTATTATTATTATTATTATTATTATTATTATTATTATTATTATTATTATTATTATTATTATTATTATTATTATTATTATTATTATTATTATTATTATTATTATTATTATTATTATTATTATTATTATTATTATTATTATTATTATTATTATTATTATTATTATTATTATTATTATTATTATTATTATTATTATTATTATTATTATTATTATTATTATTATTATTATTATTATTATTATTATTATTATTATTATTATTATTATTACGGTAGTTCCTTGTTTTCACGACTTTGTCTTGAATAGCCATTACGAAGCCTTCGGTTTCGGAAAATAACTTTCCCTGCGTGAGCCATAAATTTGATGCATATTGATCAATGTGGTCATATGGGTGTCCTCCATGCAAGGGCTTGGCCTTCCAAGACGCTGTAAGTTCGCTGGTGGTCTTGACATTCTCGGGAATAGGGAAGTTGTCTGATTTTAGGTGTAAAGGCGTAAAGCCATCATCGGCTAGAACAATAGCCTTTATCAACGGTGATATGCTAGTTAAAAAGTACTGGCGGAGATTTAAATTTTGCTGGTAGTGAAGTCGGCTGATGATCACAATTCCTCTTCCACCCATTCTTCGAGGAAGAGATGTTCTTTCAATCGCACTTTGTGGGTGTTGACTTTGATATCTCGTCAGAGATGTGCGTATCAACATGTCAAGATTTGTAGCATCTGTAGGTGACCATTTTATAATCCCAAAGGAATACGTTAATAACGGAATTGCCCAGCTGTTAATTGCTCTACATTTGTTTCCTCCGTTAAGATTGGTTTTCATTATAGACTTTAGCCGCACTTTGAATTGTGCAGTTAGTCTTCTTTTTATAGAGCCGTGGTTGATTCCTTTGAGCTGCAAGAAACCAAGATATTTGTACGACTCGCCATGTTGCCGTTGTAGTCGATGGGGCATCCTTCCTCAGTAGCATCTATTTTTCCCCTTACCAGGTGTACCATTTTGCATTTATCCAAACCAAATTCCATCTGAATATCTCTGCTAAAACTTTTGACCACCTCTATCAGCCGGTGGAGTTTTTCGCTTTTGTTGGAGTAGAGTTTGAGGTCATCAACGTATAAGAGGTGGTCAACCTCATTTGGCTCAGACTTCTGCTAAGTGGGTTGAGTCCCAAGCAAAATCAAAGAGGGCTTAGAGCATCTCCCTGAAATATACCACTTCGTATGAGGATAGTTTTGCGGTATCCATGGGGCATTATTGTTATTATTATTATTATTATTATTATTATTATTATTATTATTATTATTATTATTATTATTATTATTATTATTATTATTATTATTATTATTATTATTATTATTATTATTATTATTATTATTATTATTATTATTATTATTATTATTATTATTATTATTATTATTATTATTATTATTATTATTATTATTATTATTATTATTATTATTATTATTATTATTATTATTATTATTATTATTATTATTATTATTATTATTATTATTATTATTATTATTATTATTATTATTATTATTATTATTATTATTATTATTATTATTATTATTATTATTATTATTATTATTATTATTATTATTATTATTATTATTATTATTATTATTATTATTATTATTATTATTATTATTATTATTATTATTATTATTATTATTATTATTATTATTATTATTATTATTATTATTATTATTATTATTATTATTATTATTATTATTATTATTATTATTATTATTATTATTATTATTATTATTATTATTATTATTATTATTATTATTATTATTATTATTATTATTATTATTATTATTATTATTATTATTATTATTATTATTATTATTATTATTATTATTATTATTATTATTATTATTATTATTATTATTATTATTATTATTATTATTATTATTATTATTATTATTATTATTATTATTATTATTATTATTATTATTATTATTATTATTATTATTATTATTATTATTATTATTATTATTATTATTATTATTATTATTATTATTATTATTATTATTATTATTATTATTATTATTATTATTATTATTATTATTATTATTATTATTATTATTATTATTATTATTATTATTATTATTATTATTATTATTATTATTATTATTATTATTATTATTATTATTATTATTATTATTATTATTATTATTATTATTATTATTATTATTATTATTATTATTATTATTATTATTATTATTATTATTATTATTATTATTATTATTATTATTATTATTATTATTATTATTATTATTATTATTATTATTATTATTATTATTATTATTATTATTATTATTATTATTATTATTATTATTATTATTATTATTATTATTATTATTATTATTATTATTATTATTATTATTATTATTATTATTATTATTATTATTATTATTATTATTATTATTATTATTATTATTATTATTATTATTATTATTATTATTATTATTATTATTATTATTATTATTATTATTATTATTATTATTATTATTATTATTATTATTATTATTATTATTATTATTATTATTATTATTATTATTATTATTATTATTATTATTATTATTATTATTATTATTATTATTATTATTATTATTATTATTATTATTATTATTATTATTATTATTATTATTATTATTATTATTATTATTATTATTATTATTATTATTATTATTATTATTATTATTATTATTATTATTATTATTATTATTATTATTATTATTATTATTATTATTATTATTATTATTATTATTATTATTATTATTATTATTATTATTATTATTATTATTATTATTATTATTATTATTATTATTATTATTATTATTATTATTATTATTATTATTATTATTATTATTATTATCCCGTGTGGGGTTTGCTAGATCCTCCATCGGGACCCTCCCATTTGGCGAATTGGGGACGCTCACCATGCCTACTAGGCGTGGGGGGTACCAGGGAAATAAAATACCTGGGGGTGATCAAAATCTAGCACGATGATGGACCGGCAATGATACGGAGTAGCGAATTTTAAAACCTCAGCACTGTGTCAGAACGAGTAGAAACCGCTATAAGTGACCACCCCGATGACGACCCCGGCATTAAATGGACTACGATTTGACAACATGATATTGATCAGTTTGCCTCGAGCTGACGGCTGCAGTATTCTGGCATCTTAGTAAGAGGGGTGAAACCTATCTGAAACGGCTGCCAGGCTAATGCTGTAGCCGCCTCCGTCCCGTTAAAACTGTGGCGAGGCTCCGAGTACGTTCCGACCACGTCGCCACTGAGCTGGTAGTACAGGCGCAGTTGAGATGACTCCTGCCTAGCGCCGAGATCCTGGCTCTGAACATAGGCTCCCATAAGGACCTATGTCAACCCTCGCGTGGACCTCACTGCTTGCAAAGGGACCCACGGGGATCGCTGGAGGCGACTGTACAACCGTGGAAGGATAGCGGCTCGTAGCGGGGACCCAATTGCAAATGAACAGAACACCCCCAAAAACAAAAACAAACAAAATAATTGAAAGAAGAGAGAAAGCAGAGGATCAGCCCGTTAGTTTGGGCTTTCAAAAAAGCCGTAAGATTCTCCGTTCGCCCCCACTCCCGAGAGGAGTAAATGCTTTAGCGACTACCGGGACGACTGGAGATACCGTCCAATCGGGCGAAGACTCTTCCAACTTAACTGAAGGAGCAAAAACGACGATGCAGATACAGCAGCAGACTGTCGCCTCGCCTGCTACAAGCGTACAGGATGAACCGCAAACGGCTGTGAGAACAAATTCTTCTCCCCGCTTAGAGTCAATATATAAGCTGAGACAGCTGGAAGAAAATACACTTGAAAGCTGTAGACATGCCCTAACAAAGATGAAGCAAGCCATAAGGAAGCAAAGAAACATCAGCAAGGAAGTTCAGGACGGCGTTGTTGAACTAAGCGAGGCTTTCGACGTGTTAAAGCACTACAGGCAGATGTGGAAGTCGACAGAAATGCAGAGGTTCGAAGAAGAGCAGGCAGGAAATAAACCGGGAACGGCTGACAGTCAACCACGATCAGGTAACACACCTCTGACAGTCCGCGGTAAAAGGATAGCCACAAGCCCAGCTGTGTCCAATGTGTCCAAAAAGACAAGAGAAAAGGAGCCTGACGCTTGGACAACTGTAATTCGCCGGAAGCAAAAGCCAAATTCAGATAAGGAGCTCAATGGCAATAACGCGGCGATTCAGGATAAAACTGAACATAAGAAGACAAGGACGAGAAAAAGAAGCAAGAGAAAGCCAGAGCCTAAAAAGCGTTTAGAGGCCGTGCTCGTCAAACCTGCAGAAGGTAATAGTTACGCCGATGTTCTCCGCGAACTTAAAAGATCTGTCAAACCAGAAGAAGCTGAAGTAACCGTAAGATCCGTTAGGAAGACTAAGGACGGCTCGCTTCTGCTGGAACTACTAGATGGAGGAAAGAAGAAACAATTCTGCGAAGCAATTAAAAAATCCCTAAAACAATCTGCGAGAGTGACGGAGCTAAAACCAAAGACTACCATCGAAATTAGGGATATGGACTCCCTTGTAGAACCAGAAGAGATAGCCTTGGCGATTAGAGAAGCGATTCAAAAAGACGATCCAGATATCACGGTGAGAGTCTCAAATAAGAATAGCAGAGAACAGTGCCGAGCATTTGTGACAATGGCAGATGACATAGCAAATGTCATACTCCGATCTCAGCACATAAAAATTGGCTGGACATGATGCAGAGTCAGACAAGCAAATGACATTAAACGCTGCTTCAGATGCTTTGGTGTGGGACATACACGCTGCTTCAGATGCTTTGGTGTGGGACATACACAAACGCTATGTAAAGGCCCCGACAGAAGCGGACAGGGTTTATGTATACGATGTGGAACCGCTGGCCACAAGATGAAAGAATGCAACAACACCCCGAAGTGTTGCATCTGCGTTGAAGAGCACTGCGACTCAACCGACCATGTACCTGGCTCGAACCGTTGCACTGCCTACAAAAGACTCAGCGGGAAACAATGATAAAGCTACTCCAAGCAAACCTGCATAGAAGTATAACCGCCAGTGCACTGCTACCGCAGATTATGCTTGAGCATAACACCGAGTGTGCAATCATCAGCGAACAACACAGCAAGTTAGCAAATGACCTTTGGTTCGAAGATACAACAAAAACAGCGGCGATATGGCTAACAAACAGCGAAAAATTTCATACGATAAGGCACGGCTCAGGCGACGGCTTTGTATGGGCAACTAGCAGGAACTACACTATAATCAGCTGTTACCTAACTCCAAGCGACCCCATAGATACTTTCCAAGCCAAACTAGACTGTATCGAGGACGCTGCCAGAGCGATAGGAGGAAAACTTATTATTGCAGGTGATTTTAACGCAAAAGCATCAGAGTGGGGTATGGGCACTACAAATTCGAGAGGTAGAAGAATTCTAGATATGGCTGCAAGGCTGGGTTTGGTGATCGCAAACCAAGGTACATCGGCTACCTATAGAAGAGCGGGATGCGAAGGCACAATCCCAGACATTACGCTCACATCAGAGTCTTTGATTAATAGCCTAAAAGAATGGAAGGTGCTGGAGGATTACACGGGGAGTGACCACCAATACCTCACATATCGCATCGCAGCTGATACATCTACCAATAGTTCTCACATCAGAAAGGGAACGCGAAAGTGGAATGTCTCGAAGCTTAAAACACCCGAGTTGTTAGCGGAGCTAGATTATGCATTCCCACTCCAACAACAAACAGCTGACGCTCGAAGTAAAGTAGACCGCACGATGGCGAGCATTACACGAGCCTGCGAAGCATCGATGCCAAGAATCGGAGGCAGATCTCGGAAAAAGGAGACTTACTGGTGGTCTGAAGAAATAGGGGAACTCCGACGACTTTGTCTCTACCAGCGGAGATTGTATACTAGAGCAAGGCGAATCGGCCCAGCCATTGAACTCGCACAAGGATATAGAACTTCTAGGAAAAATCTTAAAATGGCCATTGCAACAAGCAAAAAACAGAAATGGGAAGAGCTCCGTACTGACATCAATCGCGATCCATGGGGCCTAGGCTACAAGCTCGTCATGAAAAAGCTTGGCGGGGTATCACCATCAGTGGACCTCCCAGCTCAAAGTTTGGAAAACGTGGTAAACACACTCTTCCCAACCCATGAACTGAGAACGGAAATCGTAACGACAACGCAGAGAAATGAACTGATGACACTGTTCACGGAAAGTGAATTAAAAGCCGCGGCAAAAACTCTAAGAAATCAAAAGGCTCCTGGCCCAGATGGAATCCCAGCGGAGGTGCTTAAAATAATTGCAATTGAACGACCACAAATGATACTCGAAATGTATAACGAGTGTCTAAGGGAAGGCATTTTCCCAGAAGTTTGGAAAATACAGCACTTGGTATTAATTGGAAAGGGCAAAGGCGATCCCGAGTCGGCATCCTCGTACCGTCCACTCTGCATGTTAGACACAGCAGGTAAACTCCTCGAAAAGCTCATTAAGCCGCGCTTATTACAAGCAGTAACTGAATCTGGCGGACTTTCAGATAAGCAACATGGCTTTCGACAAGGCAGGTCTACAGTAGATGCTATTGCGGATGTGCTCAAAAGTGTAGAGATAGCGCAGAGTGGAAACCATTACTCCAGACGCATCGTCCTTTTGGCAACCCTAGATGTAAAAAATGCTTTCAATAGTGCGAGATGGACCGATATAATTAACGCATTGGAAGGTCGTTTCCAGGTCCCACAATACTTAATGAAAATGATCCGCAGCTATCTCGAAAATCGAATTCTAGTTTACGAGACAGAAAACGGGAAAGTACGAAAGCAGATCACAGCGGGGGCAGCGCAGGGCTCTATACTTGGACCGGACCTATGGAATGTCATGTACGATGAAATACTCTGCATTGACATGCCAGATGACTCGTACCTTGTTGGATACGCAGATGACATCGCCGCAGTGATAACCGCAAGGAACACAGAAGAAGCTCAGCGAAAGCTAAAACCGAGCTCCTTATCCTCACAAAAAAACAAATACCAATCGAAATACCGATATATACAGTTGGTGGTATGCTTCAATCAAGCAAAACAGTAAAATATCTGGGTATCCATCTGGACTCCAAATTATCCTATTGGGCTCAGATAAACTATGCAATAAAAAAAGCAGGCCAAGTCACGGTAGCCTTATCACGGCTAATGGCAAACACAGGTGGCCCGACTGCAAGTAAGCGAAAATTACTTTTGGCAACGGTGCAATCAGTTCTGCTCTACGGAAGTGAAGTGTGGGCTGATTCGTTGAAAGCAGAGTACCGCAGGAAGGCTTTAGGCTCAGCGCAAAGAACAGCAGCCTTGAGGGCAGCGTCAGCCTATAGAACGGTTTCAGAGGCGGCCGTACTTGTCATTAGTAGCACGATCCCTATTGGCTTACTAGCTGCAGAACGCAAGAAGAGATGGGAACAAAAACTCAGCAACGAAAGTCGACTGACAGTAGGAGAATTAAGAGCACAGAGCATTGAACAGTGGCAGCAGAAGTGGCAAAATGAAAGGCATGGCCGATGGACAGCGAAACTCATCCCAAATTTAGCAAGCTGGGTGAATAGGAGTTTCGGAGACGTAAATTATTACCTCACACAACTACTTTCCGGACATGGTTATTTCCGAAAATACTTGCATCAAATGGAGAAATGCAGCGGCCCAAGCTGCATATATGGCGATTCAGATGTTGATGATGCTGAGCATACCTTTTTCAACTGCTATAAATGGAGGGAAGAAAGGATCAGCATTGAAATAAATTGCGGCCCACTAACAGCCCAAACTGTTACGGAGATCATGCTGAAAAGTGAAGAGAGCTGGAATCGTATTGCGAATTTTGCTGAACGCACTCTCCGAAAGAAGAAAATAGACCTGGACGCTTACCAGGATGGAAGCGGCTGAACAAAAACATATAAGCGGGCCCGACGGGGAAAACGCAAGCTAAGAGTGGCACATATAGCCCAAGAGAAGGGAGCCACACCGAAGTAATACGAAAGTAGTCCCGGTGTGGTTGATTCCCATGGCTGAAGGGTGGGGGGTTTTAGTTGGTAAACATCCGAGGAGTCCAACATACCCTGTCGTGAAGCGTGACGACCTGGCAGGGATGCGTAATGCATTTCCCCTCCCTGACCCGCAAAAAAAAAAAAAAAAAAAAAAAAATTATTATTATTATTATTATTATTATTATTATTATTATTATTATTATTATTATTATTATTATTATTATTATTATTATTATTATTATTATTATTATTATTATTATTATTATTATTATTATTATTATTATTATTATTATTATTATTATTATTATTATTATTATTATTATTATTATTATTATTATTATTATTATTATTATTATTATTATTATTATTATTATTATTATTATTATTATTATTATTATTATTATTATTATTATTATTATTATTATTATTATTATTATTATTATTATTATTATTATTATTATTATTATTATTATTATTATTATTATTATTATTATTATTATTATTATTATTATTATTATTATTATTATTATTATTATTATTATTATTATTATTATTATTATTATTATTATTATTATTATTATTATTATTATTATTATTATTATTATTATTATTATTATTATTATTATTATTATTATTATTATTATTATTATTATTATTATTATTATTATTATTATTATTATTATTATTATTATTATTATTATTATTATTATTATTATTATTATTATTATTATTATTATTATTATTATTATTATTATTATTATTATTATTATTATTATTATTATTATTATTATTATTATTATTATTATTATTATTATTATTATTATTATTATTATTATTATTATTATTATTATTATTATTATTACGGTAGTTCCTTGTTTTCACGACTTTGTCTTGAATAGCCATTACGAAGCCTTCGGTTTCGGAAAATAACTTTCCCTGCGTGAGCCATAAATTTGATGCATATTGATCAATGTGGTCATATGGGTGTCCTCCATGCAAGGGCTTGGCCTTCCAAGACGCTGTAAGTTCGCTGGTGGTCTTGACATTCTCGGGAATAGGGAAGTTGTCTGATTTTAGGTGTAAAGGCGTAAAGCCATCATCGGCTAGAACAATAGCCTTTATCAACGGTGATATGCTAGTTAAAAAGTACTGGCGGAGATTTAAATTTTGCTGGTAGTGAAGTCGGCTGATGATCACAATTCCTCTTCCACCCATTCTTCGAGGAAGAGATGTTCTTTCAATCGCACTTTGTGGGTGTTGACTTTGATATCTCGTCAGAGATGTGCGTATCAACATGTCAAGATTTGTAGCATCTGTAGGTGACCATTTTATAATCCCAAAGGAATACGTTAATAACGGAATTGCCCAGCTGTTAATTGCTCTACATTTGTTTCCTCCGTTAAGATTGGTTTTCATTATAGACTTTAGCCGCACTTTGAATTGTGCAGTTAGTCTTCTTTTTATAGAGCCGTGGTTGATTCCTTTGAGCTGCAAGAAACCAAGATATTTGTACGACTCGCCATGTTGCCGTTGTAGTCGATGGGGCATCCTTCCTCAGTAGCATCTATTTTTCCCCTTACCAGGTGTACCATTTTGCATTTATCCAAACCAAATTCCATCTGAATATCTCTGCTAAAACTTTTGACCACCTCTATCAGCCGGTGGAGTTTTTCTCTTTTGTTGGAGTAGAGTTTGAGGTCATCAACGTATAAGAGGTGGTTAACCTCATTTGGCTCAGACTTCTGCTAAGTGGGTTGAGTCCCAAGCAAAATCAAAGAGGGCTTAGAGCATCTCCCTGAAATATACCACTTCGTATGAGGATAGTTTTGCGGTATCCATGGGGCATTATTGTTATTATTATTATTATTATTATTATTATTATTATTATTATTATTATTATTATTATTATTATTATTATTATTATTATTATTATTATTATTATTATTATTATTATTATTATTATTATTATTATTATTATTATTATTATTATTATTATTATTATTATTATTATTATTATTATTATTATTATTATTATTATTATTATTATTATTATTATTATTATTATTATTATTATTATTATTATTATTATTATTATTATTATTATTATTATTATTATTATTATTATTATTATTATTATTATTATTATTATTATTATTATTATTATTATTATTATTATTATTATTATTATTATTATTATTATTATTATTATTATTATTATTATTATTATTATTATTATTATTATTATTATTATTATTATTATTATTATTATTATTATTATTATTATTATTATTATTATTATTATTATTATTATTATTATTATTATTATTATTATTATTATTATTATTATTATTATTATTATTATTATTATTATTATTATTATTATTATTATTATTATTATTATTATTATTATTATTATTATTATTATTATTATTATTATTATTATTATTATTATTATTATTATTATTATTATTATTATTATTATTATTATTATTATTATTATTATTATTATTATTATTATTATTATTATTATTATTATTATTATTATTATTATTATTATTATTATTATTATTATTATTATTATTATTATTATTATTATTATTATTATTATTATTATTATTATTATTATTATTATTATTATTATTATTATTATTATTATTATTATTATTATTATTATTATTATTATTATTATTATTATTATTATTATTATTATTATTATTATTATTATTATTATTATTATTATTATTATTATTATTATTATTATTATTATTATTATTATTATT
>OZ014530.1:145470255-145517755 GCA_963966105.1 Volucella zonaria | reverse complement strand
GTAACACACCTCTGACAGTCCGCGGTAAAAGGATAGCCACAAGCCCAGCTGTGTCCAATGTGTCCAAAAAGACAAGAGAAAAGGAGCCTGACGCTTGGACAACTGTAATTCGCCGGAAGCAAAAGCCAAATTCAGATAAGGAGCTCAATGGCAATAACGCGGCGATTCAGGATAAAACTGATAAAACTGAACATAAGAAGACAAGGACGAGAAAAAGAAGCAAGAGAAAGCCAGAGCCTAAAAAGCGTTTAGAGGCCGTGCTCGTCAAACCTGCAGAAGGTAATAGTTACGCCGATGTTCTCCGCGAACTTAAAAGATCTGTCAAACCAGAAGAAGCTGAAGTAACCGTAAGATCCGTTAGGAAGACTAAGGACGGCTCGCTTCTGCTGGAACTACTAGATGGAGGAAAGAAGAAACAATTCTGCGAAGCAATTAAAAAATCCCTAAAACAATCTGCGAGAGTGACGGAGCTAAAACCAAAGACTACCATCGAAATTAGGGATATGGACTCCCTTGTAGAACCAGAAGAGATAGCCTTGGCGATTAGAGAAGCGATTCAAAAAGACGATCCAGATATCACGGTGAGAGTCTCAAATAAGAATAGCAGAGAACAGTGCCGAGCATTTGTGACAATGGCAGATGACATAGCAAATGTCATACTCCGATCTCAGCACATAAAAATTGGCTGGACACGATGCAGAGTCAGACAAGCAAATGACATTAAACGCTGCTTCAGATGCTTTGGTGTGGGACATACACAAACGCTATGTAAAGGCCCCGACAGAAGCGGACAGGGTTTATGTATACGATGTGGAACCGCTGGCCACAAGATGAAAGAATGCAACAACACCCCGAAGTGTTGCATCTGCGTTGAAGAGCACTGCGACTCAACCGACCATGTACCTGGCTCGAACCGTTGCACTGCCTACAAAAGACTCAGCGGGAAACAATGATAAAGCTACTCCAAGCAAACCTGCATAGAAGTATAACCGCCAGTGCACTGCTACCGCAGATTATGCTTGAGCATAACACCGAGTGTGCAATCATCAGCGAACAACACAGCAAGTTAGCAAATGACCTTTGGTTCGAAGATACAACAAAAACAGCGGCGATATGGCTAACAAACAGCGAAAAATTTCATACGATAAGGCACGGCTCAGGCGACGGCTTTGTATGGGCAACTAGCAGGAACTACACTATAATCAGCTGTTACCTAACTCCAAGCGACCCCATAGATACTTTCCAAGCCAAACTAGACTGTATCGAGGACGCTGCCAGAGCGATAGGAGGAAAACTTATTATTGCAGGTGATTTTAACGCAAAAGCATCAGAGTGGGGTATGGGCACTACAAATTCGAGAGGTAGAAGAATTCTAGATATGGCTGCAAGGCTGGGTTTGGTGATCGCAAACCAAGGTACATCGGCTACCTATAGAAGAGCGGGATGCGAAGGCACAATCCCAGACATTACGCTCACATCAGAGTCTTTGATTAATAGCCTAAAAGAATGGAAGGTGCTGGAGGATTACACGGGGAGTGACCACCAATACCTCACATATCGCATCGCAGCTGATACATCTATCAATAGTTCTCACATCAGAAAGGGAACGCGAAAGTGGAATGTCTCGAAGCTTAAAACACCCGAGTTGTTAGCGGAGCTAGATTATGCATTCCCACTCCAACAACAAACAGCTGACGCTCGAAGTAAAGTAGACCGCACGATGGCGAGCATTACACGAGCCTGCGAAGCATCGATGCCAAGAATCGGAGGCAGATCTCGGAAAAAGGAGGCTTACTGGTGGTCTGAAGAAATAGGGGAACTCCGACGACTTTGTCTCTACCAGCGGAGATTGTATACTAGAGCAAGGCGAATCGGCCCAGCCATTGAACTCGCACAAGGATATAGAACTTCTAGGAAAAATCTTAAAATGGCCATTGCAACAAGCAAAAAACAGAAATGGGAAGAGCTCCGTACTGACATCAATCGCGATCCATGGGGCCTAGGCTACAAGCTCGTCATGAAAAAGCTTGGCGGGGTATCACCATCAGTGGACCTCCCAGCTCAAAGTTTGGAAAACGTGGTAAACACACTCTTCCCAACCCATGAACTGAGAACGGAAATCGTAACGACAACGCAGAGAAATGAACTGATGACACTGTTCACGGAAAGTGAATTAAAAGCCGCGGCAAAAACTCTAAGAAATCAAAAGGCTCCTGGCCCAGATGGAATCCCAGCGGAGGTGCTTAAAATAATTGCAATTGAACGACCACAAATGATACTCGAAATGTATAACGAGTGTCTAAGGGAAGGCATTTTCCCAGAAGTTTGGAAAATACAGCACTTGGTATTAATTGGAAAGGGCAAAGGCGATCCCGAGTCGGCATCCTCGTACCGTCCACTCTGCATGTTAGACACAGCAGGTAAACTCCTCGAAAAGCTCATTAAGCCGCGCTTATTACAAGCAGTAACTGAATCTGGCGGACTTTCAGATAAGCAACATGGCTTTCGACAAGGCAGGTCTACAGTAGATGCTATTGCGGATGTGCTCAAAAGTGTAGAGATAGCGCAGAGTGGAAACCATTACTCCAGACGCATCGTCCTTTTGGCAACCCTAGATGTAAAAAATGCTTTCAATAGTGCGAGATGGACCGATATAATTAACGCATTGGAAGGTCGTTTCCAGGTCCCACAATACTTAATGAAAATGATCCGCAGCTATCTCGAAAATCGAATTCTAGTTTACGAGACAGAAAACGGGAAAGTACGAAAGCAGATCACAGCGGGGGCAGCGCAGGGCTCTATACTTGGACCGGACCTATGGAATGTCATGTACGATGAAATACTCTGCATTGACATGCCAGATGACTCGTACCTTGTTGGATACGCAGATGACATCGCCGCAGTGATAACCGCAAGGAACACAGAAGAAGCTCAGCGAAAGCTAAATCAGGTGATGATCAGGACGCAGGCATGGATGCTTGATCACGGTCTAAGCCTTGCCACGGAAAAAACCGAGCTCCTTATCCTCACAAAAAAACAAATACCAATCGAAATACCGATATATACAGTTGGTGGTATGCTTCAATCAAGCAAAACAGTAAAATATCTGGGTATCCATCTGGACTCCAAATTATCCTATTGGGCTCAGATAAACTATGCAATAAAAAAAGCAGGCCAAGTCACGGTAGCCTTATCACGGCTAATGGCAAACACAGGTGGCCCGACTGCAAGTAAGCGAAAATTACTTTTGGCAACGGTGCAATCAGTTCTGCTCTACGGAAGTGAAGTGTGGGCTGATTCGTTGAAAGCAGAGTACCGCAGGAAGGCTTTAGGCTCAGCGCAAAGAACAGCAGCCTTGAGGGCAGCGTCAGCCTATAGAACGGTTTCAGAGGCGGCCGTACTTGTCATTAGTAGCACGATCCCTATTGGCTTACTAGCTGCAGAACGCAAGAAGAGATGGGAACAAAAACTCAGCAACGAAAGTCGACTGACAGTAGGAGAATTAAGAGCACAGAGCATTGAACAGTGGCAGCAGAAGTGGCAAAATGAAAGGCATGGCCGATGGACAGCGAAACTCATCCCAAATTTAGCAAGCTGGGTGAATAGGAGTTTCGGAGACGTAAATTATTACCTCACACAACTACTTTCCGGACATGGTTATTTCCGAAAATACTTGCATCAAATGGAGAAATGCAGCGGCCCAAGCTGCATATATGGCGATTCAGATGTTGATGATGCTGAGCATACCTTTTTCAACTGCTATAAATGGAGGGAAGAAAGGATCAGCATTGAAATAAATTGCGGCCCACTAACAGCCCAAACTGTTACGGAGATCATGCTGAAAAGTGAAGAGAGCTGGAATCGTATTGCGAATTTTGCTGAACGCACTCTCCGAAAGAAGAAAATAGACCTGGACGCTTACCAGGATGGAAGCGGCTGAACAAAAACATATAAGCGGGCCCGACGGGGAAAACGCAAGCTAAGAGTGGCACATATAGCCCAAGAGAAGGGAGCCACACCGAAGTAATACGAAAGTAGTCCCGGTGTGGTTGATTCCCATGGCTGAAGGGTGGGGGGTTTTAGTTGGTAAACATCCGAGGAGTCCAACATACCCTGTCGTGAAGCGTGACGACCTGGCAGGGATGCGTAATGCATTTCCCCTCCCTGACCCGCAAAAAAAAAAAAAAAAAAAAAAATTATTATTATTATTATTATTATTATTATTATTATTATTATTATTATTATTATTATTATTATTATTATTATTATTATTATTATTATTATTATTATTATTATTATTATTATTATTATTATTATTATTATTATTATTATTATTATTATTATTATTATTATTATTATTATTATTATTATTATTATTATTATTATTATTATTATTATTATTATTATTATTATTATTATTATTATTATTATTATTATTATTATTATTATTATTATTATTATTATTATTATTATTATTATTATTATTATTATTATTATTATTATTATTATTATTATTATTATTATTATTATTATTATTATTATTATTATTATTATTATTATTATTATTATTATTATTATTATTATTATTATTATTATTATTATTATTATTATTATTATTAGTATTATTATTATTATTATTATTATTATTATTATTATTATTATTATTATTATTATTATTATTATTATTATTATTATTATTATTATTATTATTATTATTATTATTATTATTATTATTATTATTATTATTATTATTATTATTATTATTATTATTATTATTACGGTAGTTCCTTGTTTTCACGACTTTGTCTTGAATAGCCATTACGAAGCCTTCGGTTTCGGAAAATAACTTTCCCTGCGTGAGCCATAAATTTGATGCATATTGATCAATGTGGTCATATGGGTGTCCTCCATGCAAGGGCTTGGCCTTCCAAGACGCTGTAAGTTCGCTGGTGGTCTTGACATTCTCGGGAATAGGGAAGTTGTCTGATTTTAGGTGTAAAGGCGTAAAGCCATCATCGGCTACAACAATAGCCTTTATCAACGGTGATATGCTAGTTAAAAAGTACTGGCGGAGATTTAAATTTTGCTGGTAGTGAAGTCGGCTGATGATCACAATTCCTCTTCCACCCATTCTTCGAGGAAGAGATGTTCTTTCAATCGCACTTTGTGGGTGTTGACTTTGATATCTCGTCAGAGATGTGCGTATCAACATGTCAAGATTTGTAGCATCTGTAGGTGACCATTTTATAATCCCAAAGGAATACGTTAATAACGGAATTGCCCAGCTGTTAATTGCTCTACATTTGTTTCCTCCGTTAAGATTGGTTTTCATTATAGACTTTAGCCGCACTTTGAATTGTGCAGTTAGTCTTCTTTTTATAGAGCCGTGGTTGATTCCTTTGAGCTGCAAGAAACCAAGATATTTGTACGACTCGCCATGTTGCCGTTGTAGTCGATGGGGCATCCTTCCTCAGTAGCATCTATTTTTCCCCTTACCAGGTGTACCATTTTGCATTTATCCAAACCAAATTCCATCTGAATATCTCTGCTAAAACTTTTGACCACTTCTATCAGCCGGTGGAGTTTTTCTCTTTTGTTGGAGTAGAGTTTGAGGTCATCAACGTATAAGAGGTGGTTAACCTCATTTGGCTCAGACTTCTGCTAAGTGGGTTGAGTCCCAAGCAAAATCAAAGAGGGCTTAGAGCATCTCCCTGAAATATACCACTTCGTATGAGGATAGTTTTGCGGTATCCATGGGGCATTATTATTATTATTATTATTATTATTATTATTATTATTATTATTATTATTATTATTATTATTATTATTATTATTATTATTATTATTATTATTATTATTATTATTATTATTATTATTATTATTATTATATTATTATTATTATTATTATTATTATTATTATTATTATTATTATTATTATTATTATTATTATTATTATTATTATTATTATTATTATTATTATTATTATTATTATTATTATTATTATTATTATTATTATTATTATTATTATTATTATTATTATTATTATTATTATTATTATTATTATTATTATTATTATTATCATTATTATTATTATTATTATTATTATTATTATTATTATTATTATTATTATTATTATTATTATTATTATTATTATTATTATTATTATTATTATTATTATTATTATTATTATTATTATTATTATTATTATTATTATTATTATTATTATTATTATTATTATTATTATTATTATTATTATTATTATTATTATTATTATTATTATTATTATTATTATTATTATTATTATTATTATTATTATTATTATTATTATTATTATTATTATTATTATTATTATTATTATTATTATTATTATTATTATTATTATTATTATTATTATTATTATTATTATTAGTATTATTATTATTATTATTATTATTATTATTATTATTATTATTATTATTATTATTATTATTATTATTATTATTATTATTATTATTATTATTATTATTATTATTACGGTAGTTCCTTGTTTTCACGACTTTGTCTTGAATAGCCATTACGAAGCCTTCGGTTTCGGAAAATAACTTTCCCTGCGTGAGCCATAAATTTGATGCATATTGATCAATGTGGTCATATGGGTGTCCTCCATGCAAGGGCTTGGCCTTCCAAGACGCTGTAAGTTCGCTGGTGGTCTTGACATTCTCGGGAATAGGGAAGTTGTCTGATTTTAGGTGTAAAGGCGTAAAGCCATCATCGGCTAGAACAATAGCCTTTATCAACGGTGATATGCTAGTTAAAAAGTACTGGCGGAGATTTAAATTTTGCTGGTAGTGAAGTCGGCTGATGATCACAATTCCTCTTCCACCCATTCTTCGAGGAAGACATGTTCTTTCAATCGCACTTTGTGGGTGTTGACTTTGATATCTCGTCAAAGATGTGCGTATCAACATGTCAAGATTTGTAGCATCTGTAGGTGACCATTTTATAATCCCAAAGGAATACGTTAATAACGGAATTGCCCAGCTGTTAATTGCTCTACATTTGTTTCCTCCGTTAAGATTGGTTTTCATTATAGACTTTAGCCGCACTTTGAATTGTGCAGTTAGTCTTCTTTTTATAGAGCCGTGGTTGATTCCTTTGAGCTGCAAGAAACCAAGATATTTGTACGACTCGCCATGTTGCCGTTGTAGTCGATGGGGCATCCTTCCTCAGTAGCATCTATTTTTCCCCTTACCAGGTGTACCATTTTGCATTTATCCAAACCAAATTCCATCTGAATATCTCTGCTAAAACTTTTGACCACTTCTATCAGCCGGTGGAGTTTTTCTCTTTTGTTGGAGTAGAGTTTGAGGTCATCAACGTATAAGAGGTGGTTAACCTCATTTGGCTCAGACTTCTGCTAAGTGGGTTGAGTCCCAAGCAAAATCAAAGAGGGCTTAGAGCATCTCCCTGAAATATACCACTTCGTATGAGGATAGTTTTGCGGTATCCATGGGGCATTATTGTTATTATTATTATTATTATTATTATTATTATTATTATTATTATTATTATTATTATTATTATTATTATTATTATTATTATTATTATTATTATTATTATTATTATTATTATTATTATTATTATTATTATTATTATTATTATTATTATTATTATTATTATTATTATTATTATTATTATTATTATTATTATTATTATTATTATTATTATTATTATTATTATTATTATTATTATTATTATTATTATTATTATTATTATTATTATTATTATTATTATTATTATTATTATTATTATTATTATTATTATTATTATTATTATTATTATTATTATTATTATTATTATTATTATTATTATTATTATTATTATTATTATTATTATTATTATTATTATTATTATTATTATTATTATTATTATTATTATTATTATTATTATTATTATTATTATTATTATTATTATTATTATTATTATTATTATTATTATTATTATTATTATTATTATTATTATTATTATTATTATTATTATTATTATTATTATTATTATTATTATTATTATTATTATTATTATTATTATTATTATTATTATTATTATTATTATTATTATTATTATTATTATTATTATTATTATTATTATTATTATTATTATTATTATTATTATTATTATTATTATTATTATTATTATTATTATTATTATTATTATTATTATTATTATTATTATTATTATTATTATTATTATTATTATTATTATTATTATTATTATTATTATTATTATTATTATTATTATTATTATTATTATTATTATTATTATTATTATTATTATTATTATTATTATTATTATTATTATTATTATTATTATTATTATTATTATTATTATTATTATTATTATTATTATTATTATTATTATTATTATTATTATTATTATTATTATTATTATTATTATTATTATTATTATTATTATTATTATTATTATTATTATTATTATTATTATTATTATTATTATTATTATTATTATTATTATTATTATTATTATTATTATTATTATTATTATTATTATTATTATTATTATTATTATTATTATTACGGTAGTTCCTTGTTTTCACGACTTTGTCTTGAATAGCCATTACGAAGCCTTCGGTTTCGGAAAATAACTTTCCCTGCGTGAGCCATAAATTTGATGCATATTGATCAATGTGGTTATATGGATGTCCTCCATGCAAGGGCTTGGCCTTCCAAGACGCTGTAAGTTCGCTGGTGGTCTTGACATTCTCGGGAATAGGGAAGTTGTCTGATTTTAGGTGTAAAGGCGTAAAGCCATCATCGGCTAGAACAATAGCCTTTATCAACGGTGATATGCTAGTTAAAAAGTACTGGCGGAGATTTAAATTTTGCTGGTAGTGAAGTCGGCTGATGATCACAATTCCTCTTCCACCCATTCTTCGAGGAAGAGATGTTCTTTCAATCGCACTTTGTGGGTGTTGACTTTGATATCTCGTCAGAGATGTGCGTATCAACATGTCAAGATTTGTAGCATCTGTAGGTGACCATTTTATAATCCCAAAGGAATACGTTAATAACGGAATTGCCCAGCTGTTAATTGCTCTACATTTGTTTCCTCCGTTAAGATTGGTTTTCATTATAGACTTTAGCCGCACTTTGAATTGTGCAGTTAGTCTTCTTTTTATAGAGCCGTGGTTGATTCCTTTGAGCTGCAAGAAACCAAGATATTTGTACGACTCGCCATGTTGCCGTTGTAGTCGATGGGGCATCCTTCCTCAGTAACATCTATTTTTCCCCTTACCAGGTGTACCATTTTGCATTTATCCAAACCAAATTCCATCTGAATATCTCTGCTAAAACTTTTGACCACTTCTATCAGCCGGTGGAGTTTTTCTCTTTTGTTGGAGTAGAGTTTGAGGTCATCAACGTATAAGAGGTGGTTAACCTCATTTGGCTCAGACTTCTGCTAAGTGGGTTGAGTCCCAAGCAAAATCAAAGAGGGCTTAGAGCATCTCCCTGAAATATACCACTTCGTATGAGGATAGTTTTGCGGTATCCATGGGGCATTATTGTTATTGTGATTATTATTATTATTATTATTATTATTATTATTATTATTATTATTATTATTATTATTATTATTATTATTATTATTATTATTATTATTATTATTATTATTATTATTATTATTATTATTATTATTATTATTATTATTATTATTATTATTATTATTATTATTATTATTATTATTATTATTATTATTATTATTATTATTATTATTATTATTATTATTATTATTATTATTATTATTATTATTATTATTATTATTATTATTATTATTATTATTATTATTATTATTATTATTATTATTATTATTATTATTATTATTATTATTATTATTATTATTATTATTATTATTATTATTATTATTATTATTATTATTATTATTATTATTATTATTATTATTATTATTATTATTATTATTATTATTATTATTATTATTATTATTATTATTATTATTATTATTATTATTATTATTATTATTATTATTATTATTATTATTATTATTATTATTATTATTATTATTATTATTATTATTATTATTATTATTATTATTATTATTATTATTATTATTATTATTATTATTATTATTATTATTATTATTATTATTATTATTATTATTATTATTATTATTATTATTATTATTATTATTATTATTATTATTATTATTATTATTATTATTATTATTATTATTATTATTATTATTATTATTATTATTATTATTATTATTATTATTATTATTATTATTATTATTATTATTATTATTATTATTATTATTATTATTATTATTATTATTATTATTATTATTATTATTATTATTATTATTATTATTATTATTATTATTATTATTATTATTATTATTATTATTATTATTATTATTATTATTATTATTATTATTATTATTATTATTATTATTATTACGGTAGTTCCTTGTTTTCACGACTTTGTCTTGAATAGCCATTACGAAGCCTTCGGTTTCGGAAAATAACTTTCCCTGCGTGAGCCATAAATTTGATGCATATTGATCAATGTGGTCATATGGGTGTCCTCCATGCAAGGGCTTGGCCTTCCAAGACGCTGTAAGTTCGCTGGTGGTCTTGACATTCTCGGGAATAGGGAAGTTGTCTGATTTTAGGTGTAAAGGCGTAAAGCCATCATCGGCTAGAACAATAGCCTTTATCAACGGTGATATGCTAGTTAAAAAGTACTGGCGGAGATTTAAATTTTGCTGGTAGTGAAGTCGGCTGATGATCACAATTCCTCTTCCACCCATTCTTCGAGGAAGAGATGTTCTTTCAATCGCACTTTGTGGGTGTTGACTTTGATATCTCGTCAGAGATGTGCGTATCAACATGTCAAGATTTGTAGCATCTGTAGGTGACCATTTTATAATCCCAAAGGAATACGTTAATAACGGAATTGCCCAGCTGTTAATTGCTCTACATTTGTTTCCTCCGTTAAGATTGGTTTTCATTATAGACTTTAGCCGCACTTTGAATTGTGCAGTTAGTCTTCTTTTTATAGAGCCGTGGTTGATTCCTTTGAGCTGCAAGAAACCAAGATATTTGTACGACTCGCCATGTTGCCGTTGTAGTCGATGGGGCATCCTTCCTCAGTAGCATCTATTTTTCCCCTTACCAGGTGTACCATTTTGCATTTATCCAAACCAAATTCCATCTGAATATCTCTGCTAAAACTTTTGACCACCTCTATCAGCCGGTGGAGTTTTTCTCTTTTGTTGGAGTAGAGTTTGAGGTCATCAACGTATAAGAGGTGGTTAACCTCATTTGGCTCAGACTTCTGCTAAGTGGGTTGAGTCCCAAGCAAAATCAAAGAGGGCTTAGAGCATCTCCCTGAAATATACCACTTCGTATGAGGATAGTTTTGCGGTATCCATGGGGCATTATTGTTATTATTATTATTATTATTATTATTATTATTATTATTATTATTATTATTATTATTATTATTATTATTATTATTATTATTATTATTATTATTATTATTATTATTATTATTATTATTATTATTATTATTATTATTATTATTATTATTATTATTATTATTATTATTATTATTATTATTATTATTATTATTATTATTATTATTATTATTATTATTATTATTATTATTATTATTATTATTATTATTATTATTATTATTATTATTATTATTATTATTATTATTATTATTATTATTATTATTATTATTATTATTATTATTATTATTATTATTATTATTATTATTATTATTATTATTATTATTATTATTATTATTATTATTATTATTATTATTATTATTATTATTATTATTATTATTATTATTATTATTATTATTATTATTATTATTATTATTATTATTATTATTATTATTATTATTATTATTATTATTATTATTATTATTATTATTATTATTATTATTATTATTATTATTATTATTATTATTATTATTATTATTATTATTATTATTATTATTATTATTATTATTATTATTATTATTATTATTATTATTATTATTATTATTATTATTATTATTATTATTATTATTATTATTATTATTATTATTATTATTATTATTATTATTATTATTATTATTATTATTATTATTATTATTATTATTATTATTATTATTATTATTATTATTATTATTATTATTATTATTATTATTATTATTATTATTATTATTATTATTATTATTATTATTATTATTATTATTATTATTATTATTATTATTATTATTATTATTATTATTATTATTATTATTATTATTATTATTATTATTATTATTATTATTATTATTATTATTATTATTATTATTATTATTATTATTATTACGGTAGTTCCTTGTTTTCACGACTTTGTCTTGAATAGCCATTACGAAGCCTTCGGTTTCGGAAAATAACTTTCCCTGCGTGAGCCATAAATTTGATGCATATTGATCAATGTGGTCATATGGGTGTCCTCCATGCAAGGGCTTGGCCTTCCAAGACGCTGTAAGTTCGCTGGTGGTCTTGACATTCTCGGGAATAGGGAAGTTGTCTGATTTTAGGTGTAAAGGCGTAAAGCCATCATCGGCTAGAACAATAGCCTTTATCAACGGTGATATGCTAGTTAAAAAGTACTGGCGGAGATTTAAATTTTGCTGGTAGTGAAGTCGGCTGATGATCACAATTCCTCTTCCACCCATTCTTCGAGGAAGAGATGTTCTTTCAATCGCACTTTGTGGGTGTTGACTTTGATATCTCGTCAGAGATGTGCGTATTATCAACATGTCAAGATTTGTAGCATCTGTAGGTGACCATTTTATAATCCCAAAGGAATACGTTAATAACGGAATTGCCCAGCTGTTAATTGCTCTACATTTGTTTCCTCCGTTAAGATTGGTTTTCATTATAGACTTTAGCCGCACTTTGAATTGTGCAGTTAGTCTTCTTTTTATAGAGCCGTGGTTGATTCCTTTGAGCTGCAAGAAACCAAGATATTTGTACGACTCGCCATGTTGCCGTTGTAGTCGATGGGGCATCCTTCCTCAGTAGCATCTATTTTTCCCCTTACCAGGTGTACCATTTTGCATTTATCCAAACCAAATTCCATCTGAATATCTCTGCTAAAACTTTTGACCACCTCTATCAGCCGGTGGAGTTTTTCTCTTTTGTTGGAGTAGAGTTTGAGGTCATCAACGTATAAGAGGTGGTTAACCTCATTTGGCTCAGACTTCTGCTAAGTGGGTTGAGTCCCAAGCAAAATCAAAGAGGGCTTAGAGCATCTCCCTGAAATATACCACTTCGTATGAGGATAGTTTTGCGGTATCCATGGGGCATTATTGTTATTATTATTATTATTATTATTATTATTATTATTATTATTATTATTATTATTATTATTATTATTATTATTATTATTATTATTATTATTATTATTATTATTATTATTATTATTATTATTATTATTATTATTATTATTATTATTATTATTATTATTATTATTATTATTATTATTATTATTATTATTATTATTATTATTATTATTATTATTATTATTATTATTATTATTATTATTATTATTATTATTATTATTATTATTATTATTATTATTATTATTATTATTATTATTATTATTATTATTATTATTATTATTATTATTATTATTATTATTATTATTATTATTATTATTATTATTATTATTATTATTATTATTATTATTATTATTATTATTATTATTATTATTATTATTATTATTATTATTATTATTATTATTATTATTATTATTATTATTATTATTATTATTATTATTATTATTATTATTATTATTATTATTATTATTATTATTATTATTATTATTATTATTATTATTATTATTATTATTATTATTATTATTATTATTATTATTATTATTATTATTATTATTATTATTATTATTATTATTATTATTATTATTATTATTATTATTATTATTATTATTATTATTATTATTATTATTATTATTATTATTATTATTATTATTATTATTATTATTATTATTATTATTATTATTATTATTATTATTATTATTATTATTATTATTATTATTATTATTATTATTATTATTATTATTATTATTATTATTATTATTATTATTATTATTATTATTATTATTATTATTATTATTATTATTATTATTATTATTATTATTATTATTATTATTATTATTATTATTATTATTATTATTATTATTATTATTATTATTATTATTATTATTATTATTATTATTATTATTATTATTATTATTATTATTATTATTATTATTATTATTATTATTATTATTATTATTATTATTATTATTATTATTATTATTATTATTATTATTATTATTATTATTATTATTATTATTATTATTATTATTATTATTATTATTATTATTATTACGGTAGTTCCTTGTTTTCACGACTTTGTCTTGAATAGCCATTACGAAGCCTTCGGTTTCGGAAAATAACTTTCCCTGCGTGAGCCATAAATTTGATGCATATTGATCAATGTGGTTATATGGGTGTCCTCCATGCAAGGGCTTGGCCTTCCAAGACGCTGTAAGTTCGCTGGTGGTCTTGACATTCTCGGGAATAGGGAAGTTGTCTGATTTTAGGTGTAAAGGCGTAAAGCCATCATCGGCTAGAACAATAGCCTTTATCAACGGTGATATGCTAGTTAAAAAGTACTGGCGGAGATTTAAATTTTGCTGGTAGTGAAGTCGGCTGATGATCACAATTCCTCTTCCACCCATTCTTCGAGGAAGAGATGTTCTTTCAATCGCACTTTGTGGGTGTTGACTTTGATATCTCGTCAGAGATGTGCGTATCAACATGTCAAGATTTGTAGCATCTGTAGGTGACCATTTTATAATCCCAAAGGAATACGTTAATAACGGAATTGCCCAGCTGTTAATTGCTCTACATTTGTTTCCTCCGTTAAGATTGGTTTTCATTATAGACTTTAGCCGCACTTTGAATTGTGCAGTTAGTCTTCTTTTTATAGAGCCGTGGTTGATTCCTTTGAGCTGCAAGAAACCAAGATATTTGTACGACTCGCCATGTTGCCGTTGTAGTCGATGGGGCATCCTTCCTCAGTAGCATCTATTTTTCCCCTTACCAGGTGTACCATTTTGCATTTATCCAAACCAAATTCCATCTGAATATCTCTGCTAAAACTTTTGACCACTTCTATCAGCCGGTGGAGTTTTTCTCTTTTGTTGGAGTAGAGTTTGAGGTCATCAACGTATAAGAGGTGGTTAACCTCATTTGGCTCAGACTTCTGCTAAGTGGGTTGAGTCCCAAGCAAAATCAAAGAGGGCTTAGAGCATCTCCCTGAAATATACCACTTCGTATGAGGATAGTTTTGCGGTATCCATGGGGCATTATTGTTATTGTGATTATTATTATTATTATTATTATTATTATTATTATTATTATTATTATTATTATTATTATTATTATTATTATTATTATTATTATTATTATTATTATTATTATTATTATTATTATTATTATTATTATTATTATTATTATTATTATTATTATTATTATTATTATTATTATTATTATTATTATTATTATTATTATTATTATTATTATTATTATTATTATTATTATTATTATTATTATTATTATTATTATTATTATTATTATTATTATTATTATTATTATTATTATTATTATTATTATTATTATTATTATTATTATTATTATTATTATTATTATTATTATTATTATTATTATTATTATTATTATTATTATTATTATTATTATTATTATTATTATTATTATTATTATTATTATTATTATTATTATTATTATTATTATTATTATTATTATTATTATTATTATTATTATTATTATTATTATTATTATTATTATTATTATTATTATTATTATTATTATTATTATTATTATTATTATTATTATTATTATTATTATTATTATTATTATTATTATTATTATTATTATTATTATTATTATTATTATTATTATTATTATTATTATTATTATTATTATTATTATTATTATTATTATTATTATTATTATTATTATTATTATTATTATTATTATTATTATTATTATTATTATTATTATTATTATTATTATTATTATTATTATTATTATTATTATTATTATTATTATTATTATTATTATTATTATTATTATTATTATTATTATTATTATTATTATTATTATTATTATTATTATTATTATTATTATTATTATTATTATTATTATTATTATTATTATTATTATTATTATTATTATTATTATTATTATTATTATTATTATTATTATTATTATTATTATTATTATTATTATTATTATTATTATTATTATTATTATTATTATTATTATTATTATTATTATTATTATTATTATTATTATTATTATTATTATTATTATTATTATTATTATTATTATTATTATTATTATTATTATTATTATTATTATTATTATTATTATTATTATTATTATTATTATTATTATTATTATTATTATTATTATTATTATTATTATTATTATTATTATTATTATTATTATTATTATTATTATTATTATTATTATTATTATTATTATTATTATTATTATTATTATTATTATTATTATTATTATTATTATTATTATTATTATTATTATTATTATTATTATTATTATTATTATTATTATTATTATTATTATTATTATTATTATTATTATTATTATTATTATTATTATTATTATTATTATTATTATTATTATTATTATTATTATTATTATTATTATTATTATTATTATTATTATTATTATTATTATTATTATTATTATTATTATTATTATTATTATTATTATTATTATTATTATTATTATTATTATTATTATTATTATTATTATTATTATTATTATTATTACGGTAGTTCCTTGTTTTCACGACTTTGTCTTGAATAGCCATTACGAAGCCTTCGGTTTCGGAAAATAACTTTCCCTGCGTGAGCCATAAATTTGATGCATATTGATCAATGTGGTTATATGGGTGTCCTCCATGCAAGGGCTTGGCCTTCCAAGACGCTGTAAGTTCGCTGGTGGTCTTGACATTCTCGGGAATAGGGAAGTTGTCTGATTTTAGGTGTAAAGGCGTAAAGCCATCATCGGCTAGAACAATAGCCTTTATCAACGGTGATATGCTAGTTAAAAAGTACTGGCGGAGATTTAAATTTTGCTGGTAGTGAAGTCGGCTGATGATCACAATTCCTCTTCCACCCATTCTTCGAGGAAGAGATGTTCTTTCAATCGCACTTTGTGGGTGTTGACTTTGATATCTCGTCAGAGATGTGCGTATCAACATGTCAAGATTTGTAGCATCTGTAGGTGACCATTTTATAATCCCAAAGGAATACGTTAATAACGGAATTGCCCAGCTGTTAATTGCTCTACATTTGTTTCCTCCGTTAAGATTGGTTTTCATTATAGACTTTAGCCGCACTTTGAATTGTGCAGTTAGTCTTCTTTTTATAGAGCCGTGGTTGATTCCTTTGAGCTGCAAGAAACCAAGATATTTGTACGACTCGCCATGTTGCCGTTGTAGTCGATGGGGCATCCTTCCTCAGTAGCATCTATTTTTCCCCTTACCAGGTGTACCATTTTGCATTTATCCAAACCAAATTCCATCTGAATATCTCTGCTAAAACTTTTGACCACTTCTATCAGCCGGTGGAGTTTTTCTCTTTTGTTGGAGTAGAGTTTGAGGTCATCAACGTATAAGAGGTGGTTAACCTCATTTGGCTCAGACTTCTGCTAAGTGGGTTGAGTCCCAAGCAAAATCAAAGAGGGCTTAGAGCATCTCCCTGAAATATACCACTTCGTATGAGGATAGTTTTGCGGTATCCATGGGGCATTATTGTTATTGTGATTATTATTATTATTATTATTATTATTATTATTATTATTATTATTATTATTATTATTATTATTATTATTATTATTATTATTATTATTATTATTATTATTATTATTATTATTATTATTATTATTATTATTATTATTATTATTATTATTATTATTATTATTATTATTATTATTATTATTATTATTATTATTATTATTATTATTATTATTATTATTATTATTATTATTATTATTATTATTATTATTATTATTATTATTATTATTATTATTATTATTATTATTATTATTATTATTATTATTATTATTATTATTATTATTATTATTATTATTATTATTATTATTATTATTATTATTATTATTATTATTATTATTATTATTATTATTATTATTATTATTATTATTATTATTATTATTATTATTATTATTATTATTATTATTATTATTATTATTATTATTATTATTATTATTATTATTATTATTATTATTATTATTATTATTATTATTATTATTATTATTATTATTATTATTATTATTATTATTATTATTATTATTATTATTATTATTATTATTATTATTATTATTATTATTATTATTATTATTATTATTATTATTATTATTATTATTATTATTATTATTATTATTATTATTATTATTATTATTATTATTATTATTATTATTATTATTATTATTATTATTATTATTATTATTATTATTATTATTATTATTATTATTATTATTATTATTATTATTATTATTATTATTATTATTATTATTATTATTATTATTATTATTATTATTATTATTATTATTATTATTATTATTATTATTATTATTATTATTATTATTATTATTATTATTATTATTATTATTATTATTATTATTATTATTATTATTATTATTATTATTATTATTATTATTATTATTATTATTATTATTATTATTATTATTATTATTATTATTATTATTATTATTATTATTATTATTATTATTATTATTATTATTATTATTATTATTATTATTATTATTATTATTATTATTATTATTATTATTATTATTATTATTATTATTATTATTATTATTATTATTATTATTATTATTATTATTATTATTATTATTATTATTATTATTATTATTATTATTATTATTATTATTATTATTATTATTATTATTATTATTATTATTATTATTATTATTATTATTATTATTATTATTATTATTACGGTAGTTCCTTGTTTTCACGACTTTGTCTTGAATAGCCATTACGAAGCCTTCGGTTTCGGAAAATAACTTTCCCTGCGTGAGCCATAAATTTGATGCATATTGATCAATGTGGTCATATGGGTGTCCTCCATGCAAGGGCTTGGCCTTCCAAGACGCTGTAAGTTCGCTGGTGGTCTTGACATTCTCGGGAATAGGGAAGTTGTCTGATTTTAGGTGTAAAGGCGTAAAGCCATCATCGGCTAGAACAATAGCCTTTATCAACGGTGATATGCTAGTTAAAAAGTACTGGCGGAGATTTAAATTTTGCTGGTAGTGAAGTCGGCTGATGATCACAATTCCTCTTCCACCCATTCTTCGAGGAAGAGATGTTCTTTCAATCGCACTTTGTGGGTGTTGACTTTGATATCTCGTCAGAGATGTGCGTATCAACATGTCAAGATTTGTAGCATCTGTAGGTGACCATTTTATAATCCCAAAGGAATACGTTAATAACGGAATTGCCCAGCTGTTAATTGCTCTACATTTGTTTCCTCCGTTAAGATTGGTTTTCATTATAGACTTTAGCCGCACTTTGAATTGTGCAGTTAGTCTTCTTTTTATAGAGCCGTGGTTGATTCCTTTGAGCTGCAAGAAACCAAGATATTTGTACGACTCGCCATGTTGCCGTTGTAGTCGATGGGGCATCCTTCCTCAGTAGCATCTATTTTTCCCCTTACCAGGTGTACCATTTTGCATTTATCCAAACCAAATTCCATCTGAATATCTCTGCTAAAACTTTTGACCACTTCTATCAGCCGGTGGAGTTTTTCTCTTTTGTTGGAGTAGAGTTTGAGGTCATCAACGTATAAGAGGTGGTTAACCTCATTTGGCTCAGACTTCTGCTAAGTGGGTTGAATCCCAAGCAAAATCAAAGAGGGCTTAGAGCATCTCCCTGAAATATACCACTTCGTATGAGGATAGTTTTGCGGTATCCATGGGGCATTATTGTTATTATTATTATTATTATTATTATTATTATTATTATTATTATTATTATTATTATTATTATTATTATTATTATTATTATTATTATTATTATTATTATTATTATTATTATTATTATTATTATTATTATTATTATTATTATTATTATTATTATTATTATTATTATTATTATTATTATTATTATTATTATTATTATTATTATTATTATTATTATTATTATTATTATTATTATTATTATTATTATTATTATTATTATTATTATTATTATTATTATTATTATTATTATTATTATTATTATTATTATTATTATTATTATTATTATTATTATTATTATTATTATTATTATTATTATTATTATTATTATTATTATTATTATTATTATTATTATTATTATTATTATTATTATTATTATTATTATTATTATTATTATTATTATTATTATTATTATTATTATTATTATTATTATTATTATTATTATTATTATTATTATTATTATTATTATTATTATTATTATTATTATTATTATTATTATTATTATTATTATTATTATTATTATTATTATTATTATTATTATTATTATTATTATTATTATTATTATTATTATTATTATTATTATTATTATTATTATTATTATTATTATTATTATTATTATTATTATTATTATTATTATTATTATTATTATTATTATTATTATTATTATTATTATTATTATTATTATTATTATTATTATTATTATTATTATTATTATTATTATTATTATTATTATTATTATTATTATTATTATTATTATTATTATTATTATTATTATTATTATTATTATTATTATTATTATTATTATTATTATTATTATTATTATTATTATTATTATTATTATTATTATTATTATTATTATTATTATTATTATTATTATTATTATTATTATTATTATTATTATTATTATTATTATTATTATTATTATTATTATTATTATTATTATTATTATTATTATTATTATTATTATTATTATTATTATTATTATTATTATTATTATTATTATTATTATTATTATTATTATTATTATTATTATTATTATTATTATTATTATTATTATTATTATTATTATTATTATTATTATTATTATTATTATTATTATTATTATTATTATTATTATTATTATTATTATTATTATTATTATTATTATTATTATTATTATTATTATTATTATTATTATTATTATTATTATTATTATTATTACGGTAGTTCCTTGTTTTCACGACTTTGTCTTGAATAGCCATTACGAAGCCTTCGGTTTCGGAAAATAACTTTCCCTGCGTGAGCCATAAATTTGATGCATATTGATCAATGTGGTCATATGGGTGTCCTCCATGCAAGGGCTTGGCCTTCCAAGACGCTGTAAGTTCGCTGGTGGTCTTGACATTCTCGGGAATAGGGAAGTTGTCTGATTTTAGGTGTAAAGGCGTAAAGCCATCATCGGCTAGAACAATAGCCTTTATCAACGGTGATATGCTAGTTAAAAAGTACTGGCGGAGATTTAAATTTTGCTGGTAGTGAAGTCGGCTGATGATCACAATTCCTCTTCCACCCATTCTTCGAGGAAGAGATGTTCTTTCAATCGCACTTTGTGGGTGTTGACTTTGATATCTCGTCAGAGATGTGCGTATCAACATGTCAAGATTTGTAGCATCTGTAGGTGACCATTTTATAATCCCAAAGGAATACGTTAATAACGGAATTGCCCAGCTGTTAATTGCTCTACATTTGTTTCCTCCGTTAAGATTGGTTTTCATTATAGACTTTAGCCGCACTTTGAATTGTGCAGTTAGTCTTCTTTTTATAGAGCCGTGGTTGATTCCTTTGAGCTGCAAGAAACCAAGATATTTGTACGACTCGCCATGTTGCCGTTGTAGTCGATGGGGCATCCTTCCTCAGTAGCATCTATTTTTCCCCTTACCAGGTGTACCATTTTGCATTTATCCAAACCAAATTCCATCTGAATATCTCTGCTAAAACTTTTGACCACTTCTATCAGCCGGTGGAGTTTTTCTCTTTTGTTGGAGTAGAGTTTGAGGTCATCAACGTATAAGAGGTGGTTAACCTCATTTGGCTCAGACTTCTGCTAAGTGGGTTGAGTCCCAAGCAAAATCAAAGAGGGCTTAGAGCATCTCCCTGAAATATACCACTTCGTATGAGGATAGTTTTGCGGTATCCATGGGGCATTATTGTTATTGTGATTATTATTATTATTATTATTATTATTATTATTATTATTATTATTATTATTATTATTATTATTATTATTATTATTATTATTATTATTATTATTATTATTATTATTATTATTATTATTATTATTATTATTATTATTATTATTATTATTATTATTATTATTATTATTATTATTATTATTATTATTATTATTATTATTATTATTATTATTATTATTATTATTATTATTATTATTATTATTATTATTATTATTATTATTATTATTATTATTATTATTATTATTATTATTATTATTATTATTATTATTATTATTATTATTATTATTATTATTATTATTATTATTATTATTATTATTATTATTATTATTATTATTATTATTATTATTATTATTATTATTATTATTATTATTATTATTATTATTATTATTATTATTATTATTATTATTATTATTATTATTATTATTATTATTATTATTATTATTATTATTATTATTATTATTATTATTATTATTATTATTATTATTATTATTATTATTATTATTATTATTATTATTATTATTATTATTATTATTATTATTATTATTATTATTATTATTATTATTATTATTATTATTATTATTATTATTATTATTATTATTATTATTATTATTATTATTATTATTATTATTATTATTATTATTATTATTATTATTATTATTATTATTATTATTATTATTATTATTATTATTATTATTATTATTATTATTATTATTATTATTATTATTATTATTATTATTATTATTATTATTATTATTATTATTATTATTATTATTATTATTATTATTATTATTATTATTATTATTATTATTATTATTATTATTATTATTATTATTATTATTATTATTATTATTATTATTATTATTATTATTATTATTATTATTATTACGGTAGTTCCTTGTTTTCACGACTTTGTCTTGAATAGCCATTACGAAGCCTTCGGTTTCGGAAAATAACTTTCCCTGCGTGAGCCATAAATTTGATGCATATTGATCAATGTGGTTATATGGGTGTCCTCCATGCAAGGGCTTGGCCTTCCAAGACGCTGTAAGTTCGCTGGTGGTCTTGACATTCTCGGGAATAGGGAAGTTGTCTGATTTTAGGTGTAAAGGCGTAAAGCCATCATCGGCTAGAACAATAGCCTTTATCAACGGTGATATGCTAGTTAAAAAGTACTGGCGGAGATTTAAATTTTGCTGGTAGTGAAGTCGGCTGATGATCACAATTCCTCTTCCACCCATTCTTCGAGGAAGAGATGTTCTTTCAATCGCACTTTGTGGGTGTTGACTTTGATATCTCGTCAGAGATGTGCGTATCAACATGTCAAGATTTGTAGCATCTGTAGGTGACCATTTTATAATCCCAAAGGAATACGTTAATAACGGAATTGCCCAGCTGTTAATTGCTCTACATTTGTTTCCTCCGTTAAGATTGGTTTTCATTATAGACTTTAGCCGCACTTTGAATTGTGCAGTTAGTCTTCTTTTTATAGAGCCGTGGTTGATTCCTTTGAGCTGCAAGAAACCAAGATATTTGTACGACTCGCCATGTTGCCGTTGTAGTCGATGGGGCATCCTTCCTCAGTAGCATCTATTTTTCCCCTTACCAGGTGTACCATTTTGCATTTATCCAAACCAAATTCCATCTGAATATCTCTGCTAAAACTTTTGACCACTTCTATCAGCCGGTGGAGTTTTTCTCTTTTGTTGGAGTAGAGTTTGAGGTCATCAACGTATAAGAGGTGGTTAACCTCATTTGGCTCAGACTTCTGCTAAGTGGGTTGAGTCCCAAGCAAAATCAAAGAGGGCTTAGAGCATCTCCCTGAAATATACCACTTCGTATGAGGATAGTTTTGCGGTATCCATGGGGCATTATTGTTATTGTGATTATTATTATTATTATTATTATTATTATTATTATTATTATTATTATTATTATTATTATTATTATTATTATTATTATTATTATTATTATTATTATTATTATTATTATTATTATTATTATTATTATTATTATTATTATTATTATTATTATTATTATTATTATTATTATTATTATTATTATTATTATTATTATTATTATTATTATTATTATTATTATTATTATTATTATTATTATTATTATTATTATTATTATTATTATTATTATTATTATTATTATTATTATTATTATTATTATTATTATTATTATTATTATTATTATTATTATTATTATTATTATTATTATTATTATTATTATTATTATTATTATTATTATTATTATTATTATTATTATTATTATTATTATTATTATTATTATTATTATTATTATTATTATTATTATTATTATTATTATTATTATTATTATTATTATTATTATTATTATTATTATTATTATTATTATTATTATTATTATTATTATTATTATTATTATTATTATTATTATTATTATTATTATTATTATTATTATTATTATTATTATTATTATTATTATTATTATTATTATTATTATTATTATTATTATTATTATTATTATTATTATTATTATTATTATTATTATTATTATTATTATTATTATTATTATTATTATTATTATTATTATTATTATTATTATTATTATTATTATTATTATTATTATTATTATTATTATTATTATTATTATTATTATTATTATTATTATTATTATTATTATTATTATTATTATTATTATTATTATTATTATTATTATTATTATTATTATTATTATTATTATTATTATTATTATTATTATTATTATTATTATTATTATTATTATTATTATTATTATTATTATTATTATTATTATTATTATTATTATTATTATTATTATTATTATTATTATTATTATTATTATTATTATTATTATTATTATTATTATTATTATTATTATTATTATTATTATTATTATTATTATTATTATTATTATTATTATTATTATTATTATTATTATTATTATTATTATTATTATTATTATTATTATTATTATTATTATTATTATTATTATTATTATTATTATTATTATTATTATTATTATTATTATTATTATTATTATTATTATTATTATTATTATTATTATTATTATTATTATTATTATTATTATTATTATTATTGTAGTTCCTTGTTTTCACGACTTTGTCTTGAATAGCCATTACGAAGCCTTCGGTTTCGGAAAATAACTTTCCCTGCGTGAGCCATAAATTTGATGCATATTGATCAATGTGGTTATATGGGTGTCCTCCATGCAAGGGCTTGGCCTTCCAAGACGCTGTAAGTTCGCTGGTGGTCTTGACATTCTCGGGAATAGGGAAGTTGTCTGATTTTAGGTGTAAAGGCGTAAAGCCATCATCGGCTGAAGAACAATAGCCTTTATCAACGGTGATATGCTAGTTAAAAAGTACTGGCGGAGATTTAAATTTTGCTGGTAGTGAAGTCGGCTGATGATCACAATTCCTCTTCCACCCATTCTTCGAGGAAGAGATGTTCTTTCAATCGCACTTTGTGGGTGTTGACTTTGATATCTCGTCAGAGATGTGCGTATCAACATGTCAAGATTTGTAGCATCTGTAGGTGACCATTTTATAATCCCAAAGGAATACGTTAATAACGGAATTGCCCCAGCTGTTAATTGCTCTACATTTGTTTCCTCCGTTAAGATTGGGTTTTCATTATAGACTTTAGCCGCACTTTGAATTGTGCAGTTAGTCTTCTTTTTATAGAGCCGTGGTTGATTCTTTTGAGCTGCAAGAAACCAAGATATTTGTACGACTCGCCATGTTGCCGTTGTAGTCGATGGGGCATCCTTCCTCAGTAGCATCTATTTTTCCCCTTACCAGTGTGTACCATTTTGCATTTATCCAAACCAAATTCTATCTGAATATCTCTGCTAAAAACTTTTGACCACTTCTATCAGCCGGTGGAGTTTTTCTCTTTTGTTGGAGTAGAGTTTGAGGTCATCAACGTATAAGAGGTGGTTAACCTCATTTGGCTCAGACTTCTGCTAAGTGGGTTGAGTCCCAAGCAAAATCAAAGAGGGCTTAGAGCATCTCCCTGAAATATACCACTTCGTATGAGGATAGTTTTGCGGTATCCATGGGGCATTATTGTTATTGTGATTATTATTATTATTATTATTATTATTATTATTGTTATTATTATTATTATTATTATTATTATTATTATTATTATTATTATTATTATTATTATTATTATTATTATTACTATTATTATTACTATTATTATTATTATTATTATTATTATTATTATTATTATTATTATTATTATTATTATTATTATTATTATTATTATTATTATTATTATTATTATTATTATTATTATTAATTATTATTATTATTATTATTATTATTATTATTATTATTATTATTATTATTATTTATTATTATTATTATTATTATTATTATTATTATTATTATTATTATTATTATTATTATTATTATTATTATTATTATTATTATTATTATTATTATTATTATTATTATTATTATTATTATTATTATTATTATTAATATTATTATTATTATTATATTATTATTATTATTATTATTATTAATTATTATATTATTATTATTAATTATTATTATTATTATTATTATTATTATTATTATTATTATTATTATTAATTATTATTATTATTATTATTATTATTATTATTATTATTATTATTATTATTATTATTATTATTATTATTATTATTATTATTATTATTATTATTATTATTATTATTATTATTATTATTATTATTATTATTATTATATTATTATTATTATTATTATTATTATTATTATTATTATTATTATTATTATTATTATTATTATTATTATTATTATTATTATTATTATTATTATTATTATTATTATTATTATTATTATTATTATTATTATTATTATTATTATTATTATTATTATTATTATTATTATTATTATTATTATTATTATTATTATTATTATTATTATTTATTATTATTATTATTATTATTATTATTATTATTATTATTATTTATTATTATTATTACGGTAGTTCCTTGTTTTCACGACTTTGTCTTGAATAGCCATTACGAAGCCTTCGGTTTCGGAAAATAACTTTCCCTGCGTGAGCCATAAATTTGATGCATATTGATCAATGTGGTCATATGGGTGTCCTCCATGCAAGGGCTTGGCCTTCCAAGACGCTGTAAGTTCGCTGGTGGTCTTGACATTCTCGGGAATAGGGAAGTTGTCTGATTTTAGGTGTAAAGGCGTAAAGCCATCATCGGCTAGAACAATAGCCTTTATCAACGGTGATATGCTAGTTAAAAAGTACTGGCGGAGATTTAAATTTTGCTGGTAGTGAAGTCGGCTGATGATCACAATTCCTCTTCCACCCATTCTTCGAGGAAGAGATGTTCTTTCAATCGCACTTTGTGGGTGTTGACTTTGATATCTCGTCAGAGATGTGCGTATCAACATGTCAAGATTTGTAGCATCTGTAGGTGACCATTTTATAATCCCAAAGGAATACGTTAATAACGGAATTGCCCAGCTGTTAATTGCTCTACATTTGTTTCCTCCGTTAAGATTGGTTTTCATTATAGACTTTAGCCGCACTTTGAATTGTGCAGTTAGTCTTCTTTTTATAGAGCCGTGGTTGATTCCTTTGAGCTGCAAGAAACCAAGATATTTGTACGACTCGCCATGTTGCCGTTGTAGTCGATGGGGCATCCTTCCTCAGTAGCATCTATTTTTCCCCTTACCAGGTGTACCATTTTGCATTTATCCAAACCAAATTCCATCTGAATATCTCTGCTAAAACTTTTGACCACTTCTATCAGCCGGTGGAGTTTTTCTCTTTTGTTGGAGTAGAGTTTGAGGTCATCAACGTATAAGAGGTGGTTAACCTCATTTGGCTCAGACTTCTGCTAAGTGGGTTGAATCCCAAGCAAAATCAAAGAGGGCTTAGAGCATCTCCCTGAAATATACCACTTCGTATGAGGATAGTTTTGCGGTATCCATGGGGCATTATTGTTATTATTATTATTATTATTATTATTATTATTATTATTATTATTATTATTATTATTATTATTATTATTATTATTATTATTATTATTATTATTATTATTATTATTATTATTATTATTATTATTATTATTATTATTATTATTATTATTATTATTATTATTATTATTATTATTATTATTATTATTATTATTATTATTATTATTATTATTATTATTATTATTATTATTATTATTATTATTATTATTATTATTATTATTATTATTATTATTATTATTATTATTATTATTATTATTATTATTATTATTATTATTATTATTATTATTATTATTATTATTATTATTATTATTATTATTATTATTATTATTATTATTATTATTATTATTATTATTATTATTATTATTATTATTATTATTATTATTATTATTATTATTATTATTATTATTATTATTAATATTAATATTATTATTATTATTATTATTATTATTATTATTATTATTATTATTATTATTATTATTATTATTATTATTATTATTATTATTATTATTATTATTATTATTATTATTATTATTATTATTATTATTATTATTATTATTATTATTATTATTATTATTATTATTATTATTATTATTATTATTATTATTATTATTATTATTATTATTATTATTATTATTATTATTATTATTATTATTATTATTATTATTATTATTATTATTATTATTATTATTATTATTATTATTATTATTATTATTATTATTATTATTATTATTATTATTATTATTATTATTATTATTATTATTATTATTATTATTATTATTATTATTATTATTATTATTATTATTATTATTATTATTATTATTATTATTATTATTATTATTATTATTATTATTATTATTATTATTATTATTATTATTATTATTATTATTATTATTATTATTATTATTATTATTATTATTATTATTATTATTATTATTATTATTATTATTATTATTATTATTATTATTATTATTATTATTATTATTATTATTATTATTATTATTATTATTATTATTATTATTATTATTATTATTAGTATTATTATTATTATTATTATTATTATTATTATAGTTACGCCGATGTTCTCCGCGAACTTAAAAGATCTGTCAAACCAGAAGAAGCTGAAGTAACCGTAAGATCCGTTAGGAAGACTAAGGACGGCTCGCTTCTGCTGGAACTACTAGATGGAGGAAAGAAGAAACAATTCTGCGAAGCAATTAAAAAATCCCTAAAACAATCTGCGAGAGTGACGGAGCTAAAACCAAAGACTACCATCGAAATTAGGGATATGGACTCCCTTGTAGAACCAGAAGAGATAGCCTTGGCGATTAGAGAAGCGATTCAAAAAGACGATCCAGATATCACGGTGAGAGTCTCAAATAAGAATAGCAGAGAACAGTGCCGAGCATTTGTGACAATGGCAGATGACATAGCAAATGTCATACTCCGATCTCAGCACATAAAAATTGGCTGGACACGATGCAGAGTCAGACAAGCAAATGACATTAAACGCTGCTTCAGATGCTTTGGTGTGGGACATACACAAACGCTATGTAAAGGCCCCGACAGAAGCGGACAGGGTTTATGTATACGATGTGGAACCGCTGGCCACAAGATGAAAGAATGCAACAACACCCCGAAGTGTTGCATCTGCGTTGAAGAGCACTGCGACTCAACCGACCATGTACCTGGCTCGAACCGTTGCACTGCCTACAAAAGACTCAGCGGGAAACAATGATAAAGCTACTCCAAGCAAACCTGCATAGAAGTATAACCGCCAGTGCACTGCTACCGCAGATTATGCTTGAGCATAACACCGAGTGTGCAATCATCAGCGAACAACACAGCAAGTTAGCAAATGACCTTTGGTTCGAAGATACAACAAAAACAGCGGCGATATGGCTAACAAACAGCGAAAAATTTCATACGATAAGGCACGGCTCAGGCGACGGCTTTGTATGGGCAACTAGCAGGAACTACACTATAATCAGCTGTTACCTAACTCCAAGCGACCCCATAGATACTTTCCAAGCCAAACTAGACTGTATCGAGGACGCTGCCAGAGCGATAGGAGGAAAACTTATTATTGCAGGTGATTTTAACGCAAAAGCATCAGAGTGGGGTATGGGCACTACAAATTCGAGAGGTAGAAGAATTCTAGATATGGCTGCAAGGCTGGGTTTGGTGATCGCAAACCAAGGTACATCGGCTACCTATAGAAGAGCGGGATGCGAAGGCACAATCCCAGACATTACGCTCACATCAGAGTCTTTGATTAATAGCCTAAAAGAATGGAAGGTGCTGGAGGATTACACGGGGAGTGACCACCAATACCTCACATATCGCATCGCAGCTGATACATCTACCAATAGTTCTCACATCAGAAAGGGAACGCGAAAGTGGAATGTCTCGAAGCTTAAAACACCCGAGTTGTTAGCGGAGCTAGATTATGCATTCCCACTCCAACAACAAACAGCTGACGCTCGAAGTAAAGTAGACCGCACGATGGCGAGCATTACACGAGCCTGCGAAGCATCGATGCCAAGAATCGGAGGCAGATCTCGGAAAAAGGAGGCTTACTGGTGGTCTGAAGAAATAGGGGAACTCCGACGACTTTGTCTCTACCAGCGGAGATTGTATACTAGAGCAAGGCGAATCGGCCCAGCCATTGAACTCGCACAAGGATATAGAACTTCTAGGAAAAATCTTAAAATGGCCATTGCAACAAGCAAAAAACAGAAATGGGAAGAGCTCCGTACTGACATCAATCGCGATCCATGGGGCCTAGGCTACAAGCTCGTCATGAAAAAGCTTGGCGGGGTATCACCATCAGTGGACCTCCCAGCTCAAAGTTTGGAAAACGTGGTAAACACACTCTTCCCAACCCATGAACTGAGAACGGAAATCGTAACGACAACGCAGAGAAATGAACTGATGACACTGTTCACGGAAAGTGAATTAAAAGCCGCGGCAAAAACTCTAAGAAATCAAAAGGCTCCTGGCCCAGATGGAATCCCAGCGGAGGTGCTTAAAATAATTGCAATTGAACGACCACAAATGATACTCGAAATGTATAACGAGTGTCTAAGGGAAGGCATTTTCCCAGAAGTTTGGAAAATACAGCACTTGGTATTAATTGGAAAGGGCAAAGGCGATCCCGAGTCGGCATCCTCGTACCGTCCACTCTGCATGTTAGACACAGCAGGTAAACTCCTCGAAAAGCTCATTAAGCCGCGCTTATTACAAGCAGTAACTGAATCTGGCGGACTTTCAGATAAGCAACATGGCTTTCGACAAGGCAGGTCTACAGTAGATGCTATTGCGGATGTGCTCAAAAGTGTAGAGATAGCGCAGAGTGGAAACCATTACTCCAGACGCATCGTCCTTTTGGCAACCCTAGATGTAAAAAATGCTTTCAATAGTGCGAGATGGACCGATATAATTAACGCATTGGAAGGTCGTTTCCAGGTCCCACAATACTTAATGAAAATGATCCGCAGCTATCTCGAAAATCGAATTCTAGTTTACGAGACAGAAAACGGGAAAGTACGAAAGCAGATCACAGCGGGGGCAGCGCAGGGCTCTATACTTGGACCGGACCTATGGAATGTCATGTACGATGAAATACTCTGCATTGACATGCCAGATGACTCGTACCTTGTTGGATACGCAGATGACATCGCCGCAGTGATAACCGCAAGGAACACAGAAGAAGCTCAGCGAAAGCTAAATCAGGTGATGATCAGGACGCAGGCATGGATGCTTGATCACGGTCTAAGCCTTGCCACGGAAAAAACCGAGCTCCTTATCCTCACAAAAAAACAAATACCAATCGAAATACCGATATATACAGTTGGTGGTATGCTTCAATCAAGCAAAACAGTAAAATATCTGGGTATCCATCTGGACTCCAAATTATCCTATTGGGCTCAGATAAACTATGCAATAAAAAAAGCAGGCCAAGTCACGGTAGCCTTATCACGGCTAATGGCAAA
This sequence comes from Volucella zonaria, assembly GCA_963966105.1. Taxonomy (NCBI): domain Eukaryota; kingdom Metazoa; phylum Arthropoda; class Insecta; order Diptera; family Syrphidae; genus Volucella; species Volucella zonaria. The sequence goes on along the minus strand of OZ014530.1, from coordinate 145,485,309 downwards.
CACAGGTGGCCCGACTGCAAGTAAGCGAAAATTACTTTTGGCAACGGTGCAATCAGTTCTGCTCTACGGAAGTGAAGTGTGGGCTGATTCGTTGAAAGCAGAGTACCGCAGGAAGGCTTTAGGCTCAGCGCAAAGAACAGCAGCCTTGAGGGCAGCGTCAGCCTATAGAACGGTTTCAGAGGCGGCCGTACTTGTCATTAGTAGCACGATCCCTATTGGCTTACTAGCTGCAGAACGCAAGAAGAGATGGGAACAAAAACTCAGCAACGAAAGTCGACTGACAGTAGGAGAATTAAGAGCACAGAGCATTGAACAGTGGCAGCAGAAGTGGCAAAATGAAAGGCATGGCCGATGGACAGCGAAACTCATCCCAAATTTAGCAAGCTGGGTGAATAGGAGTTTCGGAGACGTAAATTATTACCTCACACAACTACTTTCCGGACATGGTTATTTCCGAAAATACTTGCATCAAATGGAGAAATGCAGCGGCCCAAGCTGCATATATGGCGATTCAGATGTTGATGATGCTGAGCATACCTTTTTCAACTGCTATAAATGGAGGGAAGAAAGGATCAGCATTGAAATAAATTGCGGCCCACTAACAGCCCAAACTGTTACGGAGATCATGCTGAAAAGTGAAGAGAGCTGGAATCGTATTGCGAATTTTGCTGAACGCACTCTCCGAAAGAAGAAAATAGACCTGGACGCTTACCAGGATGGAAGCGGCTGAACAAAAACATATAAGCGGGCCCGACGGGGAAAACGCAAGCTAAGAGTGGCACATATAGCCCAAGAGAAGGGAGCCACACCGAAGTAATACGAAAGTAGTCCCGGTGTGGTTGATTCCCATGGCTGAAGGGTGGGGGGTTTTAGTTGGTAAACATCCGAGGAGTCCAACATACCCTGTCGTGAAGCGTGACGACCTGGCAGGGATGCGTAATGCATTTCCCCTCCCTGACCCGCAAAAAAAAAAAAAAAAAAAAAATTATTATTATTATTATTATTATTATTATTATTATTATTATTATTATTATTATTATTATTATTATTATTATTATTATTATTATTATTATTATTATTATTATTATTATTATGGGGGGCAAAAGGCCCACGTGGCTACATGCCGTTTCCAGCTAGCATGAGCTGCGGGTTCCTAATGTCCGACTCTCACCTCCACGATCCGGTGCCCCCTGTACACCCGAGCAACCCATTGTGAGACGCAGTAACCAACCTGTGTGGATCGTGGGTCGGGGCCAACGAGAGCGGGAGACCTCATTGGAATAGATACCTGATGAGGGTTATGAAACTGATGACAACCTGGAATACGAAACCGGTACACGATCTCGATGAAACATTTGGAATAGATTGCCGAGAGCTGGTGGATGCAGTATTCTGTTACCTTAATAACCAAAAGTGACATCTTGGAGAAACGGCTTTCAGGCTAATGCTGCATCCGCCCCCGTCCCATTAAAACTGTGGCTAGGCTTTGAGTACGTTCCGAGTCCGTCGCCGTTAAGTTGGTGGTACAGGTTCAGTTGAGAATAACTCCTGGTTTTGCGCTTAGATCCCGGCTCTGAACATAGACTCTCATAAGGACCTATGTCAACCCTTGCGTGGCCTCCCTGCTTGCATAGATAACCACGGGGATTATTAGAAGCGACTGTACAACGGTACGAGGATAGCGGCTCAAAGCGGGGACCCAATAGAAAAAAAATGATCAAAACACCACCAAAACATAAACAAACACCAAACAAACAACAACAAAAGCAAACACAGAGCTCTGTAGAATACGCTGAAATCTTCAGAGGAAGCAGAAAGGTCAGTCGATCGCCAGTAGCAGCAGCTACGACTACAGGCGTAGCAAATCCGAGCGAACCGCCAAAAGAGTTAGCGAACGCTCTTAAACCCGCTCTTGCCGAAGATCCCACCTTTGAAGTACCCAAGAAGTGCGATCAAGACAAGGAAATCATGCACGCACCTGGAACTCCTACAAAGGTAGACACCTCCCCACGGCAGCAGTTTATAGATAAGATGAGAACTGCAGAGCATGAGACCCTAAACAAATGTAAAGCAGTAATACAAAAAATGAAGGCGGCCATGGCAAGGCAAAAAAACGTTAGCATGGACGTAAAAAATGGCATCTCCGAGCTTGACGAACTTTTTGACGTAATAGAGGATTATAGGCGGAACTGGATCACGTCAGAAAAACAGATTAGGCGCGAAAAGCCACCACTGGGTAACATAAAGCACAAACTAAACGTAGTAACAGTTGATACACCAACAACTCCGAAAAACAAAAGGGTGGCAACTAGCCCTGCAGAAAAGATGGCGGAAAAGAAACAAGAAACGTGGTATACAGTCACGCGTAAAAAACCTCGAACACAAGAAGCACAGGCAAATGAGAATCCCTCGAAAACGGTTCTACAACGAGAACCAAAAGAGAAACCGCCGCGTAACAAGAGAGAGCATACAGAAGCGGTCTTGGTAAGACCAGGAAACGGCCACAGTTACGCAGATGTGCTCAAAAACCTCCGACAAAAGGTCAAGCCTGAGGCAGCCGAAGTGGTGATCCGCTCAATACGGAAAACAAAGGCAGGAGCTATTCTATTAGAAATTAAAAAAGGAGGCAAAAAGGCTGAATTCTGCAATGCTATCAAGAGCACACTCAAAGATACGGGAACAGTTACAGAACTGAAACAAAAGGCCACCATTGAAATCCGAGACCTAGACGCACTCTCGGACAAGGATGAAGTAGCAACGGCCGTAAAGGCGGCTCTCCAAGATAACGATGCAGATCTTAGTGTCACCATAACACGAACCGATAGCAGAGAACAACGGCGGGCATACGTTACGTTGAGCATCGAAGGAGCATCGTTTATACATAAATCACAACGCCTGCGGATAGGATGGACCATGTGCAGAGTGAGGCAACTAGAAGATATCAAACGTTGCTACAAGTGCTTCGGCGCTGGTCACCTACAATATGACTGCAAGGGACCAGACAGAAAAGGACAAGGAATCTGCATACGATGCGGAGAAAGCGGACACAAGAAGAAGGAATGTGAAAAGCCCGCAAGATGCTGCCTATGTCTGCATGAGGGACATGCCTTGGTCGATCACCTGCCGGGCTCCCGCAGATGTAAAGCTTATATTAAATGAAATTCCTCCAAGCTAACCTGCACAGGAGTAGAACGGCCGATGCTCTCCTTTCCCAGCTTGTCCTCGAACATCAGATTGACTTCGTCATCATCAGCGAGCAGTACACGAAAAGAGACAGTGGTACATGGCTAGAAGACACAACGGCAACAGCAGCAGTCTGGGTACCAAGCACAGCGAGTACAACACTAACCTACAGTGGCTCAGGAACTGGTTACACTTATGCACACACTAAAGGCGTTACAGTCGTTAGCTGCTACCTAACGCCGAGCGAAAACGTCCAGGATTTCCAAAATAAGCTGGATGCAATTGAAAACAAAATACTCCAGCTCGAAGGCGTTTTCATTGTAGCAGGAGACTTTAACTCCAGAGCCGTGGAATGGGGGATGCCAACAACAAACTCTAAAGGACGGAGAGTACTTGATATGGCTGCAAGACTTGGGCTCATCGTTGCAAATACTGGAAGCGTACCGACTTTCAGAAGACCCGGATGCGAGGGTACCATCCCCGACATCACAATGGTCTCGGAGAGAATAGGCGGCAAAATTAAAAAATGGAAAGTACTGGAGGAATATACTGGGAGTGACCACCAGTACATCTCTTTCGAGATGAATACAGATATCACAACGCACGAAACACGAAATACTAAAGTCAGGAAATGGAACGTCGCGAAACTGAACGTAGAAGCGTTGATAACTACACTCGACAGAACCAGGCTCACGACTGACAGCCCAAGGACAGTGGTCACACAAGTCATGCAAGCTATAAGACAAGCCTGCAACGCAGCCATGCCCAAGGAATACCAAAACAGAAGGAAAAGACGAGCTGTTTACTGGTGGAATGACGAAATCGCGCAACTCAGACGAAACTGCCTGCGCTGCAGACGCAGACTTACAAAAGCGAAACGGAGGGGCGAGGCAGCCAACGAAAACCAAGAGTATAAACGAGCAAAAAAGGAGTTAAAAACTGCCATCTGCAAAAGCAAGAGGAAGAAATGGGAAGAGCTCTGCCAGGATATCAACCGCAATCCATGGGGCCTGGGATATAAAGTGGCTATGAGGAAACTTGAAAATAAGTTACCAGCCCAAGAACTAGACGTTGAAACAATGGAACATATAGTCACGACGCTTTTCCCAACTCACGAAGTGAGGACTGCCGAACGCGATAGCACAGGACCAGAGGAAGTTATAGAACCTTTCACGGAGACAGAAATCAGAGCAGCAGCTAGGTTGCTCAGGAACAGAAAAGCTCCCGGTCTAGATGGCATTCCAGCGGAGGTTCTGAAGGAGATAGCTGAAAAACGTCCCCATTTTTTACTCAGGATGTACAACTCATGCCTCAGTGGGGGAGTCTTCCCAGAAACTTGGAAGAGGCAGCGCCTGGTTCTTATAAGCAAAGGAAAAGGAAACCCGGAAAGCCCATCAGCATACCGACCGCTCTGCATGCTCGACACAGCGGGGAAGTTACTGGAAAGATTGATTAAGCCTCGTCTAAACTCCGCCATAGAGGCATCCGGAGGACTAAGCCCAAAGCAGCATGGTTTTAGACCAGGTAAATCTACGGCTGGCGCTATAGAAGAAGTAATCAGAGCAGCACAAGCAACGCAACGAGGTAACCACCACTCTAGACCTTTTGTTCTTCTTGCGACCCTAGATGTCAAAAATGCCTTTAATAGCCTCAGATGGAAGGATATAGTCGAAGCTCTGGAACGCAGGCCCCAAATGCCTACGTACCTGAAGAAAATAATAAATAGCTACCTGAGCAACCGAATACTGGAATATAAGACTAAATCGGGGACAAGAACAAGACAAATCACGGCAGGAGCAGCGCAGGGATCTATATTGGGCCCTGATCTGTGGAATATAACCTATGACGAGATATTACACATAGAGATGCCAGACGATGTCTTCCTAGTAGGATACGCAGATGATATAGCCGCAGTCATCACAGCACGAACCACGGAAGCAGTGCAACGCAAACTCACCCAAGTAATGCTAAGAACTCAAGCATGGCTAAACTCACATGGACTACATCTTGCAACACAGAAAACCGAGCTATTACTCTTTACACGAAGACAGACGCCCACAGAACTGGAGATGCGAATAAATGAAGAAGCAATAATGACGCAAAAATCCATAAAATACTTAGGCATCAGGCTAGACAGCAAAATTACATTCGGGACGCAACTGCAATACGCAGCGATGAAAGCGGGAAAAGCCACAGCCTACCTCAGCAGACTAATGGCAAATGTCGGGGGCCCGATGGCCAGCAAAAGAAAATTATTGATGGCAACAAACAACGCTATCCTCATTTACGGAAGCGAAGTGTGGGCAGAAACTTTAAATGTCGAAAAACGAAGAAAGCAGCTTCTAGCAGTACAGCGGACAGCGGCTTTGCGCATAGCTTCGGCATATCGCACTGTATCTGACGCAGCAATACGGGTAATAGCGGGAGTGGTACCAATTGACCTTCTTGCTAAAGAACGGCACAAAATATGGCAAATGAGGACAAACGGCGGATACACGGCGCTAGCAGCAGCAGCGATAAGGCGACAAACTATATGTACATGGCAAGATACATGGACAAATGATGACCGTGGCAGATGGACGGCCCGAATGATACCGGTGTTAGAACCTTGGCTTAATCGGCGTGCAGGCGAAACCAACTACTATTTGACGCAAATGCTCTCAGGACATGGCTACTTCCGAAGATACCTCCATCGCATACATAAATGCGCGCAACCAAGCTGCTTATATGGAGATGCCGAAAGTGATGATGCGGAACACACTTTCTTCTATTGCAGAAAATGGAGTCCTATGCGGGAAGAAATAGAGCTACACATGGGACAAATTACCCCCGAAAATATAATACGGAAGATGAGCTCAAGCGAAGAAAACTGGCAAATAATCCAAAAATATGTTGAAAAAATTCTTAAGTCCAAACAAAGAGACCTCGAAGCCGCAAGGTAATGCCTCAAATAGCAAAGATAGCAAAGAGAGAATAACCCAAGCGTGGCCTGGACGCAGGCATTTCACGTAGATGTCAAAGGGCGCTACACGAAGGACCCCACCCTGAAGTAATGGCAAAAGTTTCGGTACCAGGGTGGAAAGAGGTACGCGAAGGAGGGGGAAGTTTTTTAGTGTTTTTGTTTTTTTTCCACATACCATTACTGTGACGACAGTTTTGATGATGCGCGAAGCATTTTTGACCTCCTCACACGCAAAAAAAAAAAAAAAAAAAGAAAAAATTATTATTATTATTATTATTATTATTATTATTATTATTATTATTATTATTATTATTATTATTATTATTATTATTATTATTATTATTATTATTATTATTATTATTATTATTATTATTATTATTATTATTATTATTATTATTATTATTATTATTATTATTATTATTATTATTATTATTATTATTATTATTATTATTATTATTATTATTATTATTATTATTATTATTATTATTATTATTATTATTATTATTATTATTATTATTATTATTATTATTATTATTATTATTATTATTATTATTATTATTATTATTATTATTATTATTATTATTATTATTATTATTATTATTATTATTATTATTATTATTATTATTATTATTATTATTATTATTATTATTATTATTATTATTATTATTATTATTATTATTATTATTATTATTATTATTATTATTATTATTATTATTATTATTATTATTATTATTATTATTATTATTATTATTATTATTATTATTATTATTATTATTATTATTATTATTATTATTATTATTATTATTATTATTATTATTATTATTATTATTATTATTATTATTATTATTATTATTATTATTATTATTATTATTATTATTATTATTATTATTATTATTATTATTATTATTATTATTATTATTATTATTATTATTATTATTATTATTATTATTATTATTATTATTATTATTATTATTATTATTATTATTATTATTATTATTATTATTATTATTATTATTATTATTATTATTATTATTATTATTATTATTATTATTATTATTATTATTATTATTATTATTATTATTATTATTATTATTATTATTATTATTATTATTATTATTATTATTATTATTATTATTATTATTATTATTATTATTATTATTATTATTATTATTATTATTATTATTATTATTATTATTATTATTATTATTATTATTATTATTATTATTATTATTATTATTATTATTATTATTATTATTATTATTATTATTATTATTATTATTATTATTATTATTATTATTATTATTATTATTATTATTATTATTATTATTATTATTATTATTATTATTATTATTATTATTATTATTATTATTATTATTATTATTATTATTATTATTATTATTATTATTATTATTATTATTATTATTATTATTATTATTATTATTATTATTATTATTATTATTATTATTATTATTATTATTATTATTATTATTATTATTATTATTATTATTATTATTATTATTATTATTATTATTATTATTATTATTATTATTATTATTATTATTATTATTATTATTATTATTATTATTATTATTATTATTATTATTATTATTATTATTATTATTATTATTATTATTATTATTATTATTATTATTATTATTATTATTATTATTATTATTATTATTATTATTATTATTATTATTATTATTATTATTATTATTATTATTATTATTATTATTATTATTATTATTATTATTATTATTATTATTATTATTATTATTATTATTATTATTATTATTATTATTATTATTATTATTACGGTAGTTCCTTGTTTTCACGACTTTGTCTTGAATAGCCATTACGAAGCCTTCGGTTTCGGAAAATAACTTTCCCTGCGTGAGCCATAAATTTGATGCATATTGATCAATGTGGTTATATGGGTGTCCTCCATGCAAGGGCTTGGCCTTCCAAGACGCTGTAAGTTCGCTGGTGGTCTTGACATTCTCGGGAATAGGGAAGTTGTCTGATTTTAGGTGTAAAGGCGTAAAGCCATCATCGGCTACAACAATAGCCTTTATCAACGGTGATATGCTAGTTAAAAAGTACTGGCGGAGATTTAAATTTTGCTGGTAGTGAAGTCGGCTGATGATCACAATTCCTCTTCCACCCATTCTTCGAGGAAGAGATGTTCTTTCAATCGCACTTTGTGGGTGTTGACTTTGATATCTCGTCAGAGATGTGCGTATCAACATGTCAAGATTTGTAGCATCTGTAGGTGACCATTTTATAATCCCAAAGGAATACGTTAATAACGGAATTGCCCAGCTGTTAATTGCTCTACATTTGTTTCCTCCGTTAAGATTGGTTTTCATTATAGACTTTAGCCGCACTTTGAATTGTGCAGTTAGTCTTCTTTTTATAGAGCCGTGGTTGATTCCTTTGAGCTGCAAGAAACCAAGATATTTGTACGACTCGCCATGTTGCCGTTGTAGTCGATGGGGCATCCTTCCTCAGTAGCATCTATTTTTCCCCTTACCAGGTGTACCATTTTGCATTTATCCAAACCAAATTCCATCTGAATATCTCTGCTAAAACTTTTGACCACTTCTATCAGCCGGTGGAGTTTTTCTCTTTTGTTGGAGTAGAGTTTGAGGTCATCAACGTATAAGAGGTGGTTAACCTCATTTGGCTCAGACTTCTGCTAAGTGGGTTGAGTCCCAAGCAAAATCAAAGAGGGCTTAGAGCAACAGCGGCGATATGGCTAACAAACAGCGAAAAATTTCATACGATAAGGCACGGCTCAGGCGACGGCTTTGTATGGGCAACTAGCAGGAACTACACTATAATCAGCTGTTACCTAACTCCAAGCGACCCCATAGATACTTTCCAAGCCAAACTAGACTGTATCGAGGACGCTGCCAGAGCGATAGGAGGAAAACTTATTATTGCAGGTGATTTTAACGCAAAAGCATCAGAGTGGGGTATGGGCACTACAAATTCGAGAGGTAGAAGAATTCTAGATATGGCTGCAAGGCTGGGTTTGGTGATCGCAAACCAAGGTACATCGGCTACCTATAGAAGAGCGGGATGCGAAGGCACAATCCCAGACATTACGCTCACATCAGAGTCTTTGATTAATAGCCTAAAAGAATGGAAGGTGCTGGAGGATTACACGGGGAGTGACCACCAATACCTCACATATCGCATCGCAGCTGATACATCTACCAATAGTTCTCACATCAGAAAGGGAACGCGAAAGTGGAATGTCTCGAAGCTTAAAACACCCGAGTTGTTAGCGGAGCTAGATTATGCATTCCCACTCCAACAACAAACAGCTGACGCTCGAAGTAAAGTAGACCGCACGATGGCGAGCATTACACGAGCCTGCGAAGCATCGATGCCAAGAATCGGAGGCTTATCACGGCTAATGGCAAACACAGGTGGCCCGACTGCAAGTAAGCGAAAATTACTTTTGGCAACGGTGCAATCAGTTCTGCTCTACGGAAGTGAAGTGTGGGCTGATTCGTTGAAAGCAGAGTACCGCAGGAAGGCTTTAGGCTCAGCGCAAAGAACAGCAGCCTTGAGGGCAGCGTCAGCCTATAGAACGGTTTCAGAGGCGGCCGTACTTGTCATTAGTAGCACGATCCCTATTGGCTTACTAGCTGCAGAACGCAAGAAGAGATGGGAACAAAAACTCAGCAACGAAAGTCGACTGACAGTAGGAGAATTAAGAGCACAGAGCATTGAACAGTGGCAGCAGAAGTGGCAAAATGAAAGGCATGGCCGATGGACAGCGAAACTCATCCCAAATTTAGCAAGCTGGGTGAATAGGAGTTTCGGAGACGTAAATTATTACCTCACACAACTACTTTCCGGACATGGTTATTTCCGAAAATACTTGCATCAAATGGAGAAATGCAGCGGCCCAAGCTGCATATATGGCGATTCAGATGTTGATGATGCTGAGCATACCTTTTTCAACTGCTATAAATGGAGGGAAGAAAGGATCAGCATTGAAATAAATTGCGGCCCACTAACAGCCCAAACTGTTACGGAGATCATGCTGAAAAGTGAAGAGAGCTGGAATCGTATTGCGAATTTTGCTGAACGCACTCTCCGAAAGAAGAAAATAGACCTGGACGCTTACCAGGATGGAAGCGGCTGAACAAAAACATATAAGCGGGCCCGACGGGGAAAACGCAAGCTAAGAGTGGCACATATAGCCCAAGAGAAGGGAGCCACACCGAAGTAATACGAAAGTAGTCCCGGTGTGGTTGATTCCCATGGCTGAAGGGTGGGGGGTTTTAGTTGGTAAACATCCGAGGAGTCCAACATACCCTGTCGTGAAGCGTGACGACCTGGCAGGGATGCGTAATGCATTTCCCCTCCCTGACCCGCAAAAAAAAAAAAAAAAAAATTATTATTATTATTATTATTATTATTATTATTATTATTATTATTATTATTATTATTATTATTATTATTATTATTATTATTATTATTATTATTATTATTATTATTATTATTATTATTATTATTATTATTATTATTATTATTATTATTATTATTATTATTATTATTATTATTATTATTATTATTATTATTATTATTATTATTATTATTATTATTATTATTATTATTATTATTATTATTATTATTATTATTATTATTATTATTATTATTATTATTATTATTATTATTATTATTATTATTATTATTATTATTATTATTATTATTATTATTATTATTATTATTATTATGTATTATTATTATTATTACGCTATGTAAAGGCCCCGACAGAAGCGGACAGGGTTTATGTATACGATGTGGAACCGCTGGCCACAAGATGAAAGAATGCAACAACACCCCGAAGTGTTGCATCTGCGTTGAAGAGCACTGCGACTCAACCGACCATGTACCTGGCTCGAACCGTTGCACTGCCTACAAAAGACTCAGCGGGAAACAATGATAAAGCTACTCCAAGCAAACCTGCATAGAAGTATAACCGCCAGTGCACTGCTACCGCAGATTATGCTTGAGCATAACACCGAGTGTGCAATCATCAGCGAACAACACAGCAAGTTAGCAAATGACCTTTGGTTCGAAGATACAACAAAAACAGCGGCGATATGGCTAACAAACAGCGAAAAATTTCATACGATAAGGCACGGCTCAGGCGACGGCTTTGTATGGGCAACTAGCAGGAACTACACTATAATCAGCTGTTACCTAACTCCAAGCGACCCCATAGATACTTTCCAAGCCAAACTAGACTGTATCGAGGACGCTGCCAGAGCGATAGGAGGAAAACTTATTATTGCAGGTGATTTTAACGCAAAAGCATCAGAGTGGGGTATGGGCACTACAAATTCGAGAGGTAGAAGAATTCTAGATATGGCTGCAAGGCTGGGTTTGGTGATCGCAAACCAAGGTACATCGGCTACCTATAGAAGAGCGGGATGCGAAGGCACAATCCCAGACATTACGCTCACATCAGAGTCTTTGATTAATAGCCTAAAAGAATGGAAGGTGCTGGAGGATTACACGGGGAGTGACCACCAATACCTCACATATCGCATCGCAGCTGATACATCTACCAATAGTTCTCACATCAGAAAGGGAACGCGAAAGTGGAATGTCTCGAAGCTTAAAACACCCGAGTTGTTAGCGGAGCTAGATTATGCATTCCCACTCCAACAACAAACAGCTGACGCTCGAAGTAAAGTAGACCGCACGATGGCGAGCATTACACGAGCCTGCGAAGCATCGATGCCAAGAATCGGAGGCAGATCTCGGAAAAAGGAGGCTTACTGGTGGTCTGAAGAAATAGGGGAACTCCGACGACTTTGTCTCTACCAGCGGAGATTGTATACTAGAGCAAGGCGAATCGGCCCAGCCATTGAACTCGCACAAGGATATAGAACTTCTAGGAAAAATCTTAAAATGGCCATTGCAACAAGCAAAAAACAGAAATGGGAAGAGCTCCGTACTGACATCAATCGCGATCCATGGGGCCTAGGCTACAAGCTCGTCATGAAAAAGCTTGGCGGGGTATCACCATCAGTGGACCTCCCAGCTCAAAGTTTGGAAAACGTGGTAAACACACTCTTCCCAACCCATGAACTGAGAACGGAAATCGTAACGACAACGCAGAGAAATGAACTGATGACACTGTTCACGGAAAGTGAATTAAAAGCCGCGGCAAAAACTCTAAGAAATCAAAAGGCTCCTGGCCCAGATGGAATCCCAGCGGAGGTGCTTAAAATAATTGCAATTGAACGACCACAAATGATACTCGAAATGTATAACGAGTGTCTAAGGGAAGGCATTTTCCCAGAAGTTTGGAAAATACAGCACTTGGTATTAATTGGAAAGGGCAAAGGCGATCCCGAGTCGGCATCCTCGTACCGTCCACTCTGCATGTTAGACACAGCAGGTAAACTCCTCGAAAAGCTCATTAAGCCGCGCTTATTACAAGCAGTAACTGAATCTGGCGGACTTTCAGATAAGCAACATGGCTTTCGACAAGGCAGGTCTACAGTAGATGCTATTGCGGATGTGCTCAAAAGTGTAGAGATAGCGCAGAGTGGAAACCATTACTCCAGACGCATCGTCCTTTTGGCAACCCTAGATGTAAAAAATGCTTTCAATAGTGCGAGATGGACCGATATAATTAACGCATTGGAAGGTCGTTTCCAGGTCCCACAATACTTAATGAAAATGATCCGCAGCTATCTCGAAAATCGAATTCTAGTTTACGAGACAGAAAACGGGAAAGTACGAAAGCAGATCACAGCGGGGGCAGCGCAGGGCTCTATACTTGGACCGGACCTATGGAATGTCATGTACGATGAAATACTCTGCATTGACATGCCAGATGACTCGTACCTTGTTGGATACGCAGATGACATCGCCGCAGTGATAACCGCAAGGAACACAGAAGAAGCTCAGCGAAAGCTAAATCAGGTGATGATCAGGACGCAGGCATGGATGCTTGATCACGGTCTAAGCCTTGCCACGGAAAAAACCGAGCTCCTTATCCTCACAAAAAAACAAATACCAATCGAAATACCGATATATACAGTTGGTGGTATGCTTCAATCAAGCAAAACAGTAAAATATCTGGGTATCCATCTGGACTCCAAATTATCCTATTGGGCTCAGATAAACTATGCAATAAAAAAAGCAGGCCAAGTCACGGTAGCCTTATCACGGCTAATGGCAAACACAGGTGGCCCGACTGCAAGTAAGCGAAAATTACTTTTGGCAACGGTGCAATCAGTTCTGCTCTACGGAAGTGAAGTGTGGGCTGATTCGTTGAAAGCAGAGTACCGCAGGAAGGCTTTAGGCTCAGCGCAAAGAACAGCAGCCTTGAGGGCAGCGTCAGCCTATAGAACGGTTTCAGAGGCGGCCGTACTTGTCATTAGTAGCACGATCCCTATTGGCTTACTAGCTGCAGAACGCAAGAAGAGATGGGAACAAAAACTCAGCAACGAAAGTCGACTGACAGTAGGAGAATTAAGAGCACAGAGCATTGAACAGTGGCAGCAGAAGTGGCAAAATGAAAGGCATGGCCGATGGACAGCGAAACTCATCCCAAATTTAGCAAGCTGGGTGAATAGGAGTTTCGGAGACGTAAATTATTACCTCACACAACTACTTTCCGGACATGGTTATTTCCGAAAATACTTGCATCAAATGGAGAAATGCAGCGGCCCAAGCTGCATATATGGCGATTCAGATGTTGATGATGCTGAGCATACCTTTTTCAACTGCTATAAATGGAGGGAAGAAAGGATCAGCATTGAAATAAATTGCGGCCCACTAACAGCCCAAACTGTTACGGAGATCATGCTGAAAAGTGAAGAGAGCTGGAATCGTATTGCGAATTTTGCTGAACGCACTCTCCGAAAGAAGAAAATAGACCTGGACGCTTACCAGGATGGAAGCGGCTGAACAAAAACATATAAGCGGGCCCGACGGGGAAAACGCAAGCTAAGAGTGGCACATATAGCCCAAGAGAAGGGAGCCACACCGAAGTAATACGAAAGTAGTCCCGGTGTGGTTGATTCCCATGGCTGAAGGGTGGGGGGTTTTAGTTGGTAAACATCCGAGGAGTCCATACCCTGTCGTGAAGCGTGACGACCTGGCAGGGATGCGTAATGCATTTCCCCTCCCTGACCCGCAAAAAAAAAAAAAAAAAAAAAAAAATTATTATTATTATTATTATTATTATTATTATTATTATTATTATTATTATTATTATTATTATTATTATTATTATTATTATTATTATTATTATTATTATTATTATTATTATTATTATTATTATTATTATTATTATTATTATTATTATTATTATTATTATTATTATTATTATTATTATTATTATTATTATTATTATTATTATTATTATTATTATTATTATTATTATTATTATTATTATTATTATTATTATTATTATTATTATTATTATTATTATTATTATTATTATTATTATTATTATTATTATTATTATTATTATTATTATTATTATTATTATTATTATTATTATTATTATTATTATTATTATTATTATTATTATTATTATTATTATTATTATTATTATTATTATTATTATTATTATTATTATTATTATTATTATTATTATTATTATTATTATTATTATTATTATTATTATTATTATTATTATTATTATTATTATTATTATTATTATTATTATTATTATTATTATTATTATTATTATTATTATTATTATTATTATTATTATTATTATTATTATTATTATTATTATTATTATTATTATTATTATTATTATTATTATTATTATTATTATTATTATTATTATTATTATTATTATTATTATTATTATTATTATTATTATTATTATTATTATTATTATTATTATTATT